>QFDT01001617.1:0-10756 GCA_003315915.1 Macrolepiota dolichaula
GGCTAGGAGATATTAGTTTCTCCATGTAATTAGTAAGGACTAGAGTCCCTGGGGTCATCTGGTAGTGTTCCAGGTCCTAGTCCTCTGTGTATATAAACTAGCTGTCTGGCGTCTGTAGGACCCAGACTTAACAACTTGTCTACAGCTTAGCCTGTCATATTCTACTTTCTATCTGATCTCTTGATCTCATCTCATCTCTCACCTGCTTATCTAAGACTGTTGTTCCCCTGTCTTTATCTTGAGCTTAGGTAAGCATCAGGATTTGTGATAGAAACCTTGTCCTCAAGAATCAAATCATTGCTAAATTGGGGGCTTTACCAGGGAGGGAGAAGAGTTTGGAGGGGTTGAATCAAATAAAACATGAGACTGTTTGAAAACTGCAGATAGCCATAGGCAATCTTCCAAAACCAGTTAAGAAGAAGCAGAAGTGTACATACCATAATGCTGCTGTCACATTGCCATATTCAGCTAGGGATCAAATAGGTCCAGATGTAGAGTCAAAAAACTTGAGTGCAATGAACATAAATGTGGCTGCCACTAATAGCATAATACCGGAACCAGTTTTTGGATCAAAGAAGCAATAACAGGGGAATGGATGGGAGAATGCAACCATTGAGCTCAAAATCAAGGCTCTGGATTGGTATGAGAAGAATGGAAAGAACCAGACACATACCACAAAACATTTTTCAAGCCTCTACCTGGGGGTGAGGATTAGCCAGGCAATAATAAGTAATTGGGTAAAGCAGTCAGATGAGATCAGGAAGGAGTGGAGAGACAGTGGATGCTTGAATCCTGATACAAAACAGGCAGTTCAGACACAGCACCTAGATGTCAATCAGATGCTTGAGCTCTGGGTATCAAAGGCCATGTCAGATAGGGTGATACTGACTGGTAATGTCCTTCACAGAAAGTGGGAGGACTTTGCAAATTTAGTTGGAATTCCAACAGATGAAAGACTTTGTCTTAGCCATGGGTGGCTGACTTGCTTCAAAGCTTGGAATGGATTACAAAACTTAAAGTGTCATGTGGAGGTGGGCTTAGTTGACCCTAGAACTGTAGAGCTTGAACAAATGCAACTTCAGGGTGTTCTTCAGAATGGGTCATACAAACTGAAGGATATTTATAATATGGATGAAACAGGCTTATTTTATATGTAAGTTATTCTACAACCACTTGTAAAAGGCATCTTACTCATTTCTGCAGACTGCCACCTGACCATGGGCTCTCTGACAAACAAGCTGCTGGTGTCAAAGGACGTAAAGTTTGATTGATGTTTGCATTCACTGTCAATGCCAATGGTACTGACAAACTCCCACCCTTAATTATTGGCAAGTTTGCAAGGCCTCACCTATTCCAAGGGAAAACTGGTCAACAGCTTGGCTTTGACTATTACTTCAATGCTAAAGCATGGATGACTTCAGTGATTTACCAAGAATGGCTCCAACGCTGGGACAATACTCTACATGTCCAGAATTGTCACATCATTTTGCTCCAAGAAAACTTTTCCGGGCACATTGTCCCTCCCAACCTCCAGAGAATCACTGTTATCAATTTCACACCCAACATGACCTTTCATATACAACCTCTCAACCAGGGAATCAAGGCACACTATCAGAAGGACTTCATTGTGCGAGCTGTTGCTCATTATGATGCAAAACACACACCCGCTGACATATACACCATAAATCAGCTTGAAGCAATGCGTCTTGCAGACCATGCTTGGGATGATGTTGATGTAACAACAATACAGAACTGCTGGAAGAAGGCAGGAATACTCCCTCCTACTCTCCCAATGTCCAATCAGCCCCACAATCCTGCTGTTTCTGTCAATTCACTGCTCAACCCCATTGGTATGGTGTTAAGACTCAAACACCGGACGTCGGAGCGGACGTCAGAGACGGAACGGAGGGGGCGAGACCTTGGCTTCAACTTATGTGTTGCGCCCCTCTCGGTATCGCGATAGTCTCACTTGAGAACCAAGGACGGAGAATGCCCGAAGGCGGAGGGTCGTCCGAAGACAGAGGGAGGGAAGACGGAGAGAGAGAAAAACTGGAAGTGTCCAAAGACGGAGGCGGACAGACAGAGGGTTCAGACACAAGTTGGAGGAGGAAATCTAAGTTGATTATCAGACTGGAGAATACAAATGTAGTAGACTAGGTTTATATACTACAGCGGATAAGAAGGTAGTACTAATCATAAGGTCTACTGATGACGTACTACATAGGATAGTGGACAAAGGAATAGATAGAGACAAAGGAAGACAAAGGAAGACAAAGGAATAGCTAACATGTGGACACAGAGCGAATGAGTAAGCTACGGAGGAAACTCGGAGGGACGGAGGAGATGCAAAGATCAGATAAAAGATAAGACAGAATAGGAAGGTCCGGGAACTAAGAGAAAACCGAATAGCCGAGGTTGCCGGAGGAACGGTGACCGAGATGCCCGAGCAACCGAGAGGGTGGAAGTCCGAGGGGATAAGGACACAGGAGAGCGGAGAGGTGATATCGGACCGACGGAGTGCTGTGGCTGAATGGTGGCGCAGGAGCCGAGATCCTGTTGCTATGGGGAAAGCTTAACGGACAGCGGAGGTCATCCAGAAGATCTTCGGACAGGTTCCTAACATATGGCTGACCCTCAAACTGGTGGTCAAGATGTCAAGAGGGAATTAGAATCTGTCCTTGATAACCTCCAGGCAAGGGGTGTCTTACAGCTGAAGAACCGCATGAGCCTTGACACCTTACTCAATCCAGAGGAAGAGAGCTGTGTGATGGACGGCACCACAGATCAGGAGATTGTTGAGGCAGTCATGCAGATGGGAAATAAGGTCTGTTATAATGAACAACAGACCTATAATGTTGATACCAGTGATGACGAGACCCCTTCACTACTTCCAACTATCCAGCAAGTTCATGAGGTGAAGACCATCATTTGTAGCTACCTCATGACTGATGAGGACAAGTTGTCTCATGAAATTGAGAGGGTCCTCAAGTCATTGGATTCTAAACTTTGTTTGGAGGCATCTCGGAACCTAAGAGATACTTGTATTACTGACTTTTTTGTGCATAAATAGTGTCTAAACATACCTACTTTGTTGACACGTTAGTATAATCATAACACAGACCATGACTCAAAAAAATATTACATAATATAATACTTATTTCTCATAAGTAATAGTGACCAAAACTGATAGCTGGAGGGTCTGATGGAGGGCTATCAGTCAAGAGGGAGTTGACTGTATACTGGCAGGGGGGAGAATTTGAGATCAAAACCAAGCCAGGATCAGTAGCCATCATGCATAAAAAAAACCAGCAAGAATTAGCCTTTCAGCAGTTGATTTGGCTGAGGGGTGAGAAAAGGTTGTACCACTTGCTACCATTGTATTATATCTGGTGAGTGTCCATCCCATAGTGATCTATCCCTCATGTTGTGTGAGTTTTACCTGCAAAATGGATTCTTCGTCACAAATTAGAGATGGAATGGTGAATATTCCAGCACCATTCCAATGCCAAGCCTCTTTCCCTCAACAGGACCTCAATCCAAGGGTCAGGCTAGCCAAGATTGCCAAGCAAAACAGAAGTGCACCAGTGAACTGCCAGGATGGTGGAGAGAATGTCAGTCTCATGCTGGATTATATCAGAGACCCTATTAGAGCCATGAGGTAATACACAAACAATAACACTAGCAACAGGAAAATCAAGAAGTAATGCTCATTACAAAGTAGCTCAAGGCTGCTGAACATATGGCTGTAGTTGTCCATTAAGAATTGGACTGCAATAGCAACATGGATGATAATGGTCTCAGGAATGTTGCAAAGAGTCACAGACAGAATGGGTCACATGACCGAACCTTTTACATGCATTTTCCAATATTTCATTGAATCTCACTGTGGACCACTTCTGTCCTCAAGGCCTCAATATTCAACATTCAATGCCAACAGCGGCAATGCTCAGGTTGTGTTCTCTCAAGGTCAGTCCATTTTTACATTATTTTCCTCAGCTAACTTGAGCTTTCAGCTTCATCCCAACTTACAGGTGCCCTATTGTCCCCCTCCATACATTGGTCATTTCCAAGCAAAATCAACTGTCATCATCATCTTCAAGAACAGTTTACACATCGAGTAAATTGCGAAATCTAGTGCACTATAAAGGCCGACAGTGTTCGTAAGAGAGCCGGCCACAGTTTGAGGAGAATTAGTAGCTCCTTGGGTATCTCTAGTTGGCGAGGAGGATCCCAAGAATCACTGCAGGAGGAGATTCTGGACAGCGAACCTGGACGGTACACTTCTCTTCAAAATAATCAAACCATTATGCAGAACCCATCTGGAACTGGCTCTGCTGTACACCTTCCACGCGCGGCCTCTGAGGGCCCCTTCAAACCATCTTCACCGACCCCATCCATCGGCTCTAAGAGGGGAAGAGACCCATCATCTCCCACCCAATCTATCACAAGGAAAGCTTCGCGCATCGACCTAGATGATGACAACGCTTCCATTGCCTCTCCGTTGGGATCCATTCATTCCGACGAATCCAACCATACCGCCAAGACTATGGCTGACAACCGAGTTGATGGCAATATCATGACACCCGACCAACAGGCACCTCTTCTCACCCTGGCGCAACAATATGCTGCCCACCACCAGGCTCAACAAATCCCTGCCAGTGTCAACGTCCTCAGCTGGGCTGACAACGTTGCCTCCACTCTCCCTCCCCCTCCGCCTCATGGCAAACACACCCCCACCACCCCTCAGGTTAACCCTGAGACAAACCCTAACCTTAATCTAGGGTCCACTCCGTCCCACATCGAGAAACTTGTAGCTGAGGGTCTTGGTTGGTTCACAAATGAAGACAACGTCAGTATCGGTGATGTCAGATCTATGGAGTACACCATCAAGGCTATAACTCTATGGTTTATGCACACAGTTGACAAACGACTGGACTTAAAGCGATCAGCTCTTGGAGACAAGCTGTTCAAATTATTCGAGGTTGTGTGCGACAAACAAGTCGGTGACCTCCCTACCCGCTCCAGTCGAGTGTTAGGTGCGTGCACCGTACACTCTAGGATCTTCAAAAAATGGGCTATCAAGTACAACTTGGCGGCAGCTGTTGAACAACAATGGGAAACTGGATCCACCCTAGATACAGACTCCCCCCCCTCTACCAACCCCAACCACGTCCCTGTCCATGTTAACACGACGGATACCATCATGGAGGAGAATCCTAATTTCGAAAAGGAGGTCTCATCTATTATCCAACAACACGCGCTAGGAAACTCACCCAGCTGCCCTTTAATCGTTGACTCATCTCCTGCACAGACTCCGACACCAAGACCAAAGGAGAAGGGAAAGGGGCGCAACCCTAACCCCACTCCTCAACATCCAAAGACTTCGTCTCCTAGCCCTGCAATGGATATGGAAGTCGATGAGAAGGCAGACGCCCAGCTTGCCAAGGACACGGCACTGGCCATCAGAATGAGTAAGGATATTGCCATGGGGGTACTGGAGAGAGATGGGGAGACCTCCAAGGATGCGGAGACGGGCGGAAGGGTGACGGGTGGAAGGGGAACGGGCGGCGGGGAGATGAGCGGAAGGACAAGTAGCGGAGACGGAGGATGGAATATTGTAGCAACACGTGGCAAGCAGGCGCCACGTCACCAGATGCCAGAGCAAAGAGGGAAATCTGGCAAGAGTGGTCTGACCAAATTGGACAAAACCAAGCCGAATGAGAAGAAGGTCAACTTCGACAGTTTGGCCACCCCTTCACCCCCTTCCAGCGGGCCTGGTAGGACCTACGCACAGGCCACCAAAGTTGAGCCTACACCTAATATCCCAAGACACGTCATGGAAAAGTACGCGGATCTGCACGTCATGTTCCCTGACAAAACGCGTGACGACATCTATGCAATGCTCCAAGCAGGTGGATACGACCTAGGCATGGACGTTCCCACTCCATCACCTCAGAGGAAGGCCCCGTCGTACAGGGACAAGGCGGCAACTCCCCCCTCCAACAACCAGGCCAATAAAGCCACCAACCCTTCCACTCCTGGACCTCGACCATGGTCACGTCCAACCACGCCAGCAGTCACCCAAGGACCTTCGCGCAAGAATGTCCTTGTCCCATTCACCCCTTTGTTCAGAAACAAGATGGTACCTCTCAACCCCAAGATCATCGAAGTTATCAATCGTGGTCTCATCCATCATAAATCGCAGTTGAGGGTCGACTCTATGAGGAAGACTCTTAAAACATTATGGTTCAACACAAACAACGTCACTACGGACGAAGACTTAACCATTATCCGGAACTGGATGTGCAAGGAGCTCTGGTAACCAATGAAATTTTTGAAGACGTCACCCCCCAACTCCCACAATCCAAGTCGTTTATACGACTTGAAAACCTCCCTTACTTCAAGGATGACGGCACTGTCAACACCTCGAATGACATCACCACTGTCCTCTACCGATCTCCAATCGCCCAATTCTTGGACGGACTTGCAGGCACGCCCCGGTTCGCAAGAGTTTCTCCCAAATCATCCCTGGCTGCTTTATACATGGACTTCTGGGACTCACAAGGTGGCGCTAGGGCTCGCCTTCTTGTTAACCGCACCATCAATTTTCAAGGACGCACCTGCATGTTCCGCGCTGCGTCTCAACACACTGCCATTCCATTCTGCCTCAAGTGTTCAAGCTGGGGCCACACAACATTCGCATGCTGCCAACGCAACCCCAGATGCCCAATCTGCGGCGGCCCCCACGAACAACAATTCCGTTGCCAATTAGCGTGGTGTTGCCAACCAAAAGGAAAAGATGACGATGAATCCACCTGGATCCCTGGTACAGCAGCTGGTATGCCGTGCCCCCACCTCCAAGACTTCCATTGCCTGAACTGTAACAGCAAGCATAATACGGATAGCGAGAAGTGCTTGTTCTTCCGTAACCGATACAACAAAGCGTGGCACCAATGCAAGGCCGCCGACCTCCGAGACGCCAAGATGCGTCACGACTTCAACACCAAAACTGTTTATGCGTAAATACGCCCGAACCAATTCAAAGTCTGACCGCCAATCCCTGAAAGGGAGTAGCGAGGACTCTAAACCCATCAAGGACTGGTTTCTCTCTCACTTAAATTTCCATTTTCAAAATGTTGCACAATCCTGGCCTCTAACGGAGGCCCTTCTTAATTCCCCAGACATTCCCCATATTCATGTTCTATGCTTACAAGAACCTCCATTTCGACATGTTCACAACGTACTGTCCACCAAACTCTCTGAAGGAGAGGAACTGCACAGTTTCCCTATTCATAAAGACTGGATTGCTATCCATTCCAACATTCCTAACCCAAGAACCTTGACATACATCAGGAGTTCCATCTCTTCACTCCTTCCTCGTGTCCATACTGACATTATTTCTTCTACTGACTTTCAACTAATTTCCTTTTCCACTCCGGCGTGCATTTATGTGCTCAACTGTTACTTTGACGCTGAAGGCGCCTCACAACAGTTCTTTAACACCCATCTCGAGCATTTAGAGAAGCTCAATATCATAGTCGCTGGTGGCGACTTCAATCTACGATCTCCCATGTGGGATCCGAACCAGACTCATAATGTAGCCAAAGCGGACGAACTAAATGACGCTATGGCGACACTAACCCTTCACAGGTCCCCCCGATAAATCCTGGCCCCACCCACTTTCCCTTTGACCCAAGGAAAAAACCTATGGTCATTGACCTCGTCTTTGCCCAATTCCACCATGACAACGCAGTCACTCACACTATAGCCGACAACCTCTGACTCTCGTCCGACCACTCCCCTCTACACATCAAGGTCAATATTAAAACGGTCATGCCCATTGTCAAACGTAAAGGCATTACCAAGGACAGCAAAGAAGAGCATAAGTTCCTCAAGGAAGTATTGAACTTCTTTAATCAGGCCACACCCCCCCTTACATCACGCAATGACATTCTACGATATTCACAAGAACTCAAAACGGTAGTCGAGGAAATGTGAAACAAACACGCTAAGGACATACACATTACGGCGCGGTCCAAGCCTTGGTGGAACGGAGAGTGCAAAGAGGCACTAGATAGGTTCAAGGAGAGGAAGGGAAAGGTGAGGTGGATGACGTTTAGGAGAGCATGTAGAAAGGCGAAGAGGGAATTTTTCGACGACAAGATCCAAGAGATCTCTGTCGACAAGCAACAGCCGTGGGATCTGATGGGGTGGGTCAAGGACCGCAACCTCCCCCCGGTACAGTCTATCCTTTACAACAACAAACCATGCGACGATCTGGACCAATTATGGGCCAGACTCAATGGCACCTATAACTCTGCTGCTAACCAAAAAGTTGACCTTAGCACAGCGGATTCCCTCCCCCTGCAACCCACCAGACCTTGGGTTCCAATCTCAGTCAAGGAAGTTGAAGATGCCCTGCTTCCCTGTTCCAACACATCAGCGCCTGGCCCCGATCATCTAACCTGGCGTCACCTCAAATCCATCCTATCATCTGAATGGGTGCTCAAAACCGTTCAAACACTTGCCAATAGTTGCGTCACCACCTCCACATGGCCGGAATACTTTAAAGATTCAACATTGGTCATCATCCTGAAGCCAAACAAACCGCACTACACAACTCCGAAGATGTTCCGACCTATTGTCCTTCTCAACACCCTCGGAAAACTCATTGAAAAAGTCATTTCAACCCGCCTTCAATTCGATGCGTCCCACTTCAACCTTGTCCACCCTCTCCAATTCAGAGGCCTCATCCAACGCTCCACTGAAGACACGGGGATCTACCTTACCCATAAAGTACGCCGAGACTGGAAGAGAGGCCTCAAAATGAGCATCCTCGCGTTTGATGTAGCGCAGTTCTTTCCCTCTGTCAACCACTCCCTATTAGCTCGCATTCTTGATCGACATGGTTTCCCTCCTTGCCTTGTCAATTTCTTTTCCAATTACCTTTCTGGTCGTTCTACCTCTTATTCTTGGAACAATCACTCCTCTCCCAAATTCCCAGCTTCCATTGGTGTAGGACAAGGGTCTGCGCTGTCCCCTATTCTCACTTCTCTCTTTCTTTCCCCTTTTATGTACCAATTTTCTAATGACCCTCAGTGTAAAATACTTTCTTTTGTGGACGATGAACTTATTGTTGTTCAATCAGAAAAATTCTCTACTAACGCCTCCTTACTCTCACAGGTCTACTCCTCCTGCTCCACCTTTCTCACTTCCATGGGCCTCGTTCTTGAACACAACAAGAGCAAGGTCTTCCACTTTTCCAACCGCCCTTGGGCCGAACCCAACCCTGACGTCACGCTTCGACACGACGATGGCACACACTTGACGCTCACCCCCAAGCGCTATATCCAGTATCTTGGCTTCTATTTCGACCAAGCGCTCACTTTCAAGGAACACGTGCGTTATTACGCAACCAAATCCCTATCGACCGTCAAGTGTTTACGCCTGCTTGGTAATTTGGTGCGAGGTCTTCTCCCCCTCCAAAAACGTCTTCTTTACTGGTCATGTGTTGTCCCTGTGATGACATATAGCCTTAAACTATGGTTCTACAATGGTGCTCGTAACAAAGCGCTCATTGAAATCCTCAATAAAACTCAGCACTCTGCTGCCATATGGATCACAGGCGCTTTCCATACTACCCCCTGAGGCGCTGCTGAATCCATTGCCGGCCTCATCCCTCTCCACCTCCATCTTCAAAAACTCACCAAACGATGCGGCACAAGATTCTGCACTTTACCTGACAACCACCCCTTAAAACTCCTCACCCAGGATGAAAACCTGGATAAACTTAACATCAAATCCCCCGCCGTTGATTTCTTACACAACAGCGTTTCGGTCACAGATACTTTTAAGCGCCTACACCCTAGCGCTCAACCTGGTATGTGAGTAGTCGATCATTTCTCTTCTTCTCAAATTTCTTTCAGACATTGTCCCCGCGCTTCAGATGATGATCCACAAGCTGTCCGCCAATACCTCGATGAGGCTAGCGAGGCTCGCAATCAAGCACTTTTTTCTTCTTCTTCTGTTCTTCTTTCTACAGATGGCTCTTGTCCGAATAACTTGTCTAACAAAATGTACAGTCAGGGCTACAACCCCTTTTCACTTTCATCTACTTCTGCTTTTCTGCTTCTTGATTCTTCAATTTCTTCTCCTGTCAAATCTCATGTTGTGCCTTGTGGACATGTAACATCTTCGGACTCGGAATCATATGCTCTCCGTCTTGGTCTCCTTTCCGCTCTTTCTTTTTCCTCTGATGTTGCGCGTTCTAACAATCGTAGCATTACCCATATCTCTCTCTTTACTGACTCAATTTCGTGTGCTAAACGTCTGTTTGATTACAGCGCCCATAGTGCACATCAAGACGCTCTGGCCGTCGCCAAACCCCTTCGCTCCTGGCTTTCCTCCTCTCCCTCCCATAAGATTACCTTTTGGGACATCCCATCCTTGCTCAAGTGGTCAATCCACCACCAGGCCCATAAACTTGCAAAGTCTCTGCGAGTATCCTGCGTCCCTCATCACTCTCAACACTCTCTCAGCTTCATACGGAAATCGTGGACCGACTGCTACCTCTGGTTGTGGCAGCACCGCCACATAGTCAAACTACAATGTATCGACTGGCACGGTCCAGCAGGCGCATACAATGTATCGACTGACACGGGGCCAGCGGGCCCACTGGCAATCGAGCAGAAAGGGACAGCCGACAGTGCCGGTACAAGGTAAAAAATACACCGGCAACCGGTGATGTATGAGAAGG
>QFDT01001619.1:0-36149 GCA_003315915.1 Macrolepiota dolichaula
GGAGCCGCATGCATAGCTCGTTGTAGAACTGCATTAAGCTCATCACAATCATAGACAGGGGGGAGAGGTGTGAGCCTGTAATCGGAGGTGTGCCCAGAGATGACTCTGAGAAGATTCTGGCCCTCAGGAACTAGGACGTGAGTCCCTGGGTCCATAACAAGCACACTAGTAGTTAGTATTGGTGATCTTAGTGACCCAGTACTGTTGTGAATTATGTCCTAGCAGCAACAGGGTCCTATAGAATAGGACTATGGGGAAGCACCCATAATGGTGCTATGCACAGTGGTGAGGTGATCTAACACTCACTGGATGTATAGACAAGATAGAGTTTAGAGTGTAGAGTGTATAGCAATAGAGTGGTAGATGAGATGTATTGAACTGTATAATACATAGGGAATACATAGGGTTTATATACCTATTCTAAAGAGTGTATTCATAGAAGTATCTAAGGATCATAAGGTGGAAAGGTTCTACATATAGCATAGGATCGTCCAGTGGATTGCCCTGGACAGGTGGGTCCATGGAGAATGGAGCGGATACATGAGTACTCCACCATGGATCAAGTGTGGGTCTCAGATGATCTATCTCTAGATTCATCTGGTAGAACCTTATCTAGTGCAGATATAGACTACACAGATATAGCTCATAATGTGATGAGTGGAGATATCAACTCAACAAGTACAACATTAGTGATTTACATATTAATTTCACATATACTATCTAGCTAGCACAATAACGTGTCCTCCACATTCAATGACACACTGGCAGAGACCAACCATGTAGCTGATATGGTCTGACATTGTGGTACATCATTTGTCCCACTGCTGATGTCTGAGTTCCCAGGAAAAGAAGTGGTGATTCATGCTCAGGCAAGCAACAAAAAAGATTTCATGCAGGATATCCCACATCTCCTTTGTGGATTTGGCCTGCCAGATATCCGGCCATTGAGCCTCTTCAACAGCCCCTTTAATAAGTTTCATCATTGCTCTATCCTTCCACACCCATGTTATATACTCATCTTTGGCTCTTTTCCATACAGAGTAAGCCAACAAGGAAGGTGATGTACTGTTGGCTGCAATAGCTGGAGTTGTACTGTCAGTGGCCTCAGTCTTTATGCCAGCCTCTGGAGGATCTGAGGTTGATTTGCTGGGAGTGGCAGGATCTGGTGTTTCTGTCAACAAGGGTATGGTTGAAGAACCAAATGGAGGTGGATGTTGAGGGAGGGGTGCACTGTCAATATCAATGTGACTCCACCACAGTTTACAAGCTTTGAGTGTAGCTTGTATGTTCTTAGCCCAGGAGATGTAGTTGGTCAAGTTTAGCCTTGGAAAAGACCATGTTAAAATTGACACTAGGTCATGTTTGGGGCCCATAACCTAACAAAGATTATAGGAGTGATACAAGTGTGTATTGTAGCATAAGCAGAGTAGGAGCACAAGGAACTAGGTTCCACACAGGATAGATTATATTAGATATTAATATATAAACATTAGAACTATCACAAATCCTGATGCTTACCTAAGCTCAAGATAGAGGTAGGGAAACAGCAGTCTTAGATAAGCAAGTGAGAGATGAGATGAGATCAAGAGATCAGATAGAAGATAGAATAAGACAGGCTAGGCTGTAGACAGGTTGTTAAGTCTGGGTCCTACAGATGCCAGACAGCCAGTTTATATACACAGAGGGCTAGGACCTGGGACACTACCAGATGACCCCAGGAACTCTAGTCCTTACTAATTACATGGAGAAACTAATATCTCCTAGCCAATGGCATAAAACCTTTACTAATTGTTAACAATGATACTATATAACAACATAAATAAAGATCTTATCTTACTGATCATTTCAGAACCCTCTAGAATAATGAGGAGTGATAAACTACAGATGGCACAGATAATCAACACATGACACAGATAATAATAATTGGCATGTAGTTCCTGAATGAATGCACACCCTGCAATGTCCTGGGTATTGTTAAGTACGAGAACAGACTAAGTCAGACCGTCAGCCAATCAGGTTGGTTGAACATCAGCGGAGTCGGACCTTGGCTTCAGCTTATGTGCTGCGCCATTCCTGCTGTCATGGTCCGGATTTCAGACAGGCAAAGAAGAAGGAGTGCGCCAGAGCAACTTAAGACGGGACAGAGTTATGAGGGGAGACTAAGTTGATATTCAGACTAAGGTACAAGGTAGAGGACAGGGGGTTTATATACTTGAAGGAATCAGAGAAACGGAGAAACAAAAGATAAGAAGGACGAATGGGAGAAACAGACAAGGTAGATACTAGGGCATGCAACAAGGAGCAAGGTCTAGGGGTCAGGAACATGTATGCAATAGGAGGACAAGTATCCAATGGAGAATAGGAGAATGAAAGAATATGAAATAAGATGGAGAAACTACAGACAGAGTGAGACACAACAGAAACGGGACAGGTTGGCCGACAGTTGGAGATTTGCCCCACAATGCATTGGTCGCCAAGCGACTGTGGGTTAGCAGCCAGTTGCCCCAAGACAACTGGTACCACAAAGGAACCAATGTCGGTCAAATGTTGGAGAACGAGTGTTAGGATTTCGCCAGAGCTCTTGTCCAGCAGTGCATGTTAATCCCGTACTGGATGTTATGAGGCTAGCTAGATCTCCCAACGGATCCAACGCTTCTGGTCCTCTTCACTAGGACCTTGCTGTGGTCGGATAAAACAGCAGAAGTGGCAAGAGCGACAAGTCTACCAGACTTGAAGTCACAGCCGGGACGATGTCAAGTACCTTAGACTATCGTTGAGAGAAGGAGGGAGAACACCAAGTAGTTCTTGCCTTGTTAGGGCTCGAAGAACTCAACACTAGGAGCGAGGGTAAAACGCTGTCTAGTAGCAACAACGCTAAGATTCGAATTGGGAAACTACCTACTTACAAGCTTGCTATTTATCGTGTATTGTACAAGCTATCGAAGGATGGTAGTTTGTTAGAAGGTGGAGGAATGGAGGTCCGTATCTAAACATAGAATGGGAACGACGGAGGTCCGTAATTAAATATAGTACAGAAACGGAAGATTGGAAAGGAAAGGAAAAGCGGGAGTCCGTGCTCCAAAGAGTCCAAAGTCTCTAAATTTAGCTATTCTCCTACACCGGTGTTGTTCGTCTGTTTATTCCAAGTTAAGTTCTTCTTCATCATGAAACTCCCAGTCTTCCCATTGTGTGTCGACTACCATCATGTCTGTGAGGACGTCAAAGGAATCAAAAATAATATTCATAACAACGAGAACAAGAAGTCAGCAGGTATGGGCGTTGGGGCAGCATTGGGTCAGGGCAGCGTTGGTCGGATCGGGTCGTGACAGGTATTGTCAGAATGCAACGGACAAGGGCTTTCCAACGGTACTAAGCACAAGGTAAACGGCCCAGTATTTGGCAAGATATAATGTAAACAATGTATTCTGCCAAATCTGTGACACAAGAGAACTCCAATAGTACAGATTCTGTAGATTTGTCATCTTCCATTTCACAACAGGCTTCCATTCCTGGAATGCCATCTTGTTCCAATGTCCCTTCTGATTCCATTAGTAGTGTTTCCTCTTAGTTAGCAATGGACAAAATAGTAAAGTAAGAAGTACTTCAAAATGTATAAATACTTGACTGTTTTGTAGTTGAAGCTTCAGTTTAAACCTTTTGTTTATCTCTTTTGTTTACCTCCTTTCTACTCTTGTCCTACCTCTCTCTTGAATACAACTCTATTGTTGCATTCTCTTGAGTGAACTTAGCATTCTCCTGTTTGTCAACAACAGAAGATATCAGTCTCTGTTCAGTACTCAAGGACAACTAGTGTTGTCAGCCAAAGGTGATTGTTGAAGTGATCCTTCAGTGTTGACTAGCCTAGCGGCCATCCTCACAGTGCCCTCTAGGTGAACCATAACAAATGGTCAAATGTGTTTTCATCTCTGTGGGTAAAAGAACAGGCAATAAATTCAGAAAAACTCTGTTATGGGTATATGTATTATCCCCTCTTGTATGTGATGCATCTTTATATGAATGTCCATCCATAAATATGAGCATCTCACCATTCTTTCAATAGGTAATTTATACTAGTTCTGTAATATCTAAAAGGAACTCATTCCACTGTTTTTCCCTTCCCCAACTACTCACATATTTACTCAATAACCCGGGCCTATTATGCTCTAATTGTTGGAACTAGATGTAGCCTCCATTTGACCACAAGCACAGAACATTAATTTGGTTCCTGCAACCCTGACACCCAATTGTTGGAATGGGTCAGTTGCCCAGCTCAGTTTACCATTTTGCATACCTGGTGCAATAACACTCCATATCCTGTACATGCTCTTCAAGAGTCAGCAGGTTTTGAGGTGAGTCTTTGTGTAATTGCTCAACTTTTCTACTCAGCTTACCTGATTTTATTGTGAGATTTTCCATAGTCCAATTACTGGGACATTCATCAATAGTACTTTTAACTCCAGTCATTGGAGTTTGAGCTGACACTATTTTTGATATGCAGGTGACTTGAAGTAAATCTCTGGGCCTCTGTTTAGTTCCAATTATCTTGGAATTGGCCTGATAGATTTACCTCAAATGCAAATAAAGGCTGTCTTGCCATCCGTCACCCAACTTTTGTTCTTGAACAATGCATTGGACTTATCCCTCACAACATGCCTATCTTACCCCACTTACCATGCCATTCAGAGGTGAACAGCTTAAACTCATCCACTCATTCCAAGAGGCCTGCATGAAAGCACGACTCTGGTATCCTAACCTCCAATTAATGCACTGGGTGTGCAATCAAATAGTCCCACAGTTTGCAAAGCAATTTCACACACCAAGCACTTCCAAGTGATCTGTATGTCTTATCATCAATTCACCTAATAATAATTAACTAATATACCTCTAGCAAATCTGTAATTGGTTCAGAAATAATTGTCAGTTGAAACAGAAACGTAAGGCCAGTTTGGTAGTGCCGTTGATGCATTTGCATGACTCAGACAACAAGGGAGAAACAGCCTCATCTCTATGCCTGGTAGGTCTGAGGGAGCTTGTTCTTGAAGATTACAAGAACACAACCATGGCCAAGATCCATGCTGAGAATGGCTCCAGAGTCAACATCAATTTTCTTTTGAAGTGAAATGTGGCCCTCACAAAATTCATACAGAACATGGATCTGGAAGAGCTGGCAGTTTATTGTGCAAAAGCTGAAAGGTTGGGTGTGCAAGGTAGAAGGCCACCTATGTGGGAAGAGATTTTCAAGTATGTTCCAACTTCAAATAAAGTTGATTATTTTTATAACTTATATTTATAGACGGCAAAGTCACCTTCCTAGACAAGCTTCTGACACACTCTGGAAGTTGCTTGGTTAGAAATGCAAGCAATTTGGTGATGCTATCATGTTCCTTTTGGTTGCCTATCATAAACCTTCCAATAAAATCAAGATGAAATGGTGAGCCTCTTAACTAAGATTTACAGCTGAATCATTGCTAACCTATTCAAGCTTCATGATCAGTAATATTAACAATCACATGGACCTAACCCAGAACTTCATAGATACATATAACCTACACTGTGACCCAATGATGTCTGAATTAGCAAAAAAAACCCTTCCTTGTAAGTCCCCTCCCTCTATCCACCACCCATCTCATCTCATTCCTCACAAACACAAATAAGGCCATGACATAGATTCTACCCCTCTCATGAATATGACACTTGGTGGGAAGCCTCTCATCTGGCCATTTAATAGTGAGGTTGTATCAGTTTAACAAATGTAACTTGTCCTCAAAACATTTATTGAGTTGAAATGGGGTATGAATTTCTTAATCAGTTTGACACTTTTTATAACATGTCTTCAGATTATTCTGGTAGGACTGAGCCCATACCATGGGAGGCTCTGGAATATCCAGAAAAATAGAGCCAATATGTTGCTGATCCTATAACACACAAAGCCACCTTCAGTTGTGGGTCCACTCACTCATAAGGATCAACTACCCCCTAAAAAGTAAGCAAAAAATATTTTGCTGTTCTCTTTACTCATTGTTTTCTTTTGATCAGGGTTCCTGTCAGTCAGCATTTTTGTCTGGGTAGATTCTTTTGCAGAGAATGTAAATCCTGGAAGCTCAGAAACTTCTATAAGCACATGCATTCCTACAATATGGTTGGGCTCCCACTTGAAGAAAGGCAAGAAGTCTCATACTTGAATGGTACATTGTTTGTTTTATTGTTGTAATGTAAAATGTACTGAAGGAATTCCAGAAGCAAGCTATAGAGTAGATAGCAAACAATTTATCTTTTGAAATCAATTTATTAAATTGTCCTGACAGCACCTCAGTACACCTTTTTGAGATCATTGGCTGACTAGAACAGGTCAGCTTTTTGCTGTGTCATATTCTTGATTTTTTTTTTCTAGTCACACATTCTGACTTTGGGTCAAACCTTGGTTGAAGACCAACTTTCAACATTTATTACATAATAGAAAAAACATACCATCAGTAAGACCATGGCTCATTGTGTACTCATTGTACAAAACAGCACACCTGCAAGAGAGTCAAAACAATGGACCAAACAACCCAATACAACTGCAGGAGTAGCAAATAGATTAATGTTTGGGTGAGCCTCCCCCTTATCAACTCCCTCTGCTATCAGCATTAATCTGACCACCTCAAATCAAAAGTGCCCTGGGTAAGTGATGTTATTATCATTATTTTATTATTCTAATCACATTATTAGCTAGCAGTCCCCTTGCACATCTACAAGGGTATCAATCCCACAAAAGTTAAGGCTGATTTTTTTAAGGTTCTAACCAAAGCATTGCAAAAATTGTGGCTGTCCATGAAGAAAACATACCCAGATGCTGAAAAATTGTTGGAACTAGGAATCCTGTAAGTATATCCCTACTCTGCTGTTATTTTTTCTTAGCTGTTTACCTCACACTTTGCCAAAAACACCATTCACCCATTCTACTCTCAAGTGGATCTATCAAGGCCACAATGGCATTGAAACCATGCATGTACCTGGTTCCAAAGGACAAATAGTGGATTGTTTCTGGGGTGTAAAAGGAAAATGGGCTACTTGCAACATGGGAAAGGAATTTAATGCCTGGAGGTCAATTGTGTTCATCTCCCCCTTGCTTAAGCATAAAATGGGATGCAAACAGGCTCTGGCTAGGAAAAATGATATATAATAAAAGTAATATACATGTCTAGCCTTTGATTCTATTTTTTTGACGTTTAAACCACCCAATAAGCCATAGCAGAATTGTGATTAATCATAGTTTTCTCAAAAATTGGCTGGATTCTAGATTAATTAGAATCCAGCTGAATTGTGGTTCTGGATTAATCCTAGCAGATTTGACAACTATAGTTGTCTTGGATTAATCCTGCTAACTTCTATCAATGAGGCTGACAACTTCTGCTGTTGACAGACAGAAGTACACAGAGTTCACTTGGCAATTACAATGACAAGAGTTGTATTGGAGAATGAGTATGAGAAAACAAGCAGTAAGAGAGTTAACAAGCAAAATGTTGAAGCTAAAGCTTCATGTTATGGATGTCATCTTTAATTCCTTTGACATTCTTACAGATACAATGGTAATTGATGCCCAATGGGAAGATTGGGAAATGCACAATAAAAATGGAGAGTTTGAATGGGAATAGTCAGACTCCCAACACCAATAGGAGAAATTATTCTATACTTAAAGCTCATAGACTCTTAGGAGCACAGACTCCTGCTTTTCTTTGCTTTGTTTCCATTTCATGGGTCTTCTTACCCATTTTTATAGTTAGCTATAGACCTCTGCCTTTTCTCTTCTCCTTTGATAACCAAGGACCTCTGTATTTCTTTCTTGAACTATTACTATCTTTGCACTAACTGTAGATACTGTTATAGACCCAGAAACTCATGTCCTAGTTCCTGAGGGACAGAACCTTCTCAGAGTTATCTCTGGACACACTTCTGACTATAGGCTCACTCCACTTCCTCCTGTCTACAACAACAATAAGTTGAATGCAGTTTTTCAATGAGCTATGCATGCAGCTCCTTACTGCCACATTATTGGAGATGGCAAAGTCCTCAGTACATATCCTATTATCACAAAGCCTGATGCTTACCTAAGCTTAAGATAGAGACAGGGGAACAGCAGTCTTAGATAAGCAAGTGAGAGATGAAATGAGATCAAGAGATCAGATAGAAGATAGGATAAGACAGGCTAGGCTGTAGATAGGTTGTTAAGTCTGGGTCCTACAGACACCAGACAGCCTAGTTTATATACACAGAGGGCTAGGACCTGGGACACTACCAGATGACCCCAGGAACTCTAGTCCTTACTAATTACATGGAAAAACTAATATCTCCTAGCCAATGGCATAAAACCCTTACTGATTGTTAACAATGACATCATATGACAACATGGATAAAGATATTATCTTACTGATCATTCCAGAACCCTCTGGAATGATGAGGAGTGATAAACTACAGATGGCACAGATAATCAACACATGACATAGATAATAATGATCGGCGCGTAGCTCCTGAACGGATGCACGCCCTGCAACGTCCCGGGTATCGTCAGAATGCGACGGACAAGAGCTTTCCAACGGTACTAGATACAAGGTAAACGGCCCAGTATTTGGCGAGATACAACGTAAACAATGTATTCTGCCAAATCTGTGACACACTTGATCCATGGTGGAATATATAAACCCTATGTATTTCTCATGTATTCTACAGTTCAATATATCTCTTCTACCACTCTATTGCTATTCACTCTACACTCTAACTCTACTTGTCTATACAATCCAGTAAGTGTTAGATCACCTCACCACTGTGCATAGCATCATTATAGGTGCTTCCCCATAGTCCTATTCTATAGGACCCTGTTGCTGCTAGGACATATTCACAACATATTCCACCATTGAACTCACTATCTATGGACAAAAAATCCAAACCAATCTCAAAATCACCAGTCTTGAACAACCCAGGATCATCCTAGGTATACCCTGGCTCACTAATTGTAACCCAGACATAAACTGGGCAAGACAATCCCTATCCTGAAGAAAGATAACCCATAACACAAAACTCTTATCTCTCATAGATTCCATCAACCTTGACAAAATCTATCTGAACGAAGTACACTTCAATGAAAAAGACTTCCTTAAAATCAATGCCAAAACCCCAACCTCACAAACCCTCACTCAAGAACATGGAACAAAGAAAGAATCTGATCTGAAGAAAATCATTCCACCCTTATTCCACAACTTCCTCAACCTATTCAACAAGAAGAAAAGCAAATGCATGCCACCACAACAATCATGGGACCACAAAATTGAAATGAAACCTGGCTTCAAACCAAAAGCCTTCCAATCATACAAGCTATCATTAGCTGGAAAAAAGAAGTTAGACAAATTTCTAGAAGAGAATCTATGCAAAGGATACATCAGGGAATCAAAATGTTGCAGGGCATGCATCTGTTCAGGAGCTACGCACTGATCATTATTATCAATGTCATGTGTTGATTATCTGTGCCATCTGTAGTTTATCACTCCTCATCATTCCAGAGAGTTCTGGAATAATCAGTAAGATAATATCTTTATCCATGTTGTCATATGATGTCATTGTTAACAATCAGTAAGGGTTTTATGCCATTGGCTAGGAGATATTAGTTTCTCCATGTAATTAGTAAGGACTAGAGTTCCTGGGGTCATCTAGTAGTGTCCCAGGTCCTAGCCCTCTATGTATATAAACTAGGCTGTCTGGTGTCTGTAGGACCCAAACTTAACAACCTATCTACAGCCTAGCCTGTCTTATCCTATCTTCTATCTGATCTCTTGATCTCATCTCATCTCTTACTTGCTTATCTAAGACTGCTGTTCCTCTGCCTCTATCTTGAGCTTAGGTAAGCATCAGGATTTGTGATAATCTCAAATGGCTTCATTATTTTTCTTTGTATCAAAGAAAGATGGACAACTCTGACCTTGCCAAGATTACTGATACCTCAATAAACCTACTATCAAGAATACCTATCCAATTTCCTTGATCCAGATGATCCTAGATAAACTCAAAAGATCAAAATACTTCACTGCCCTTGACATTTGCCTTGGCTACAATAATATCTGTATAGCCAAAGGACACAAATGAAAAGAAGCCTTCAGAACTCATCAAGGATTATACAAACCAACTGTCATGTTCTTTGGAATGTGCAACAGTCCAGCAACATTTCAATCAATGATGAACTTGATATTTGCCAACCTCATCCTCACAAACAAGATCATGGTATACATGGATGATATCCTCATCCATGCCAAAACCAAAGAAGAATTCTGTCAAATCACCCAAGAAGTTTTTCAAATTCTTTGCAAATACAATCTCTATCTTAAACCCAAAAAATGCAAATTTAAAAAGGAAGAACTACCCTATCTTGGATTCATTATATTCCAAAACCATGTACAGATGGACCCCATCAAACTTAAAAAAATATCTGACTGGCCTGTACCATGAACAGTACAAGACATACAAAAATTTGTAAGATTTTGCAATTTCTATCAAAAGTTCATCCAACACTATGCCACACTTGCCACACCCCTCAACACACTCTTAAAGAAGTCAATCACTTTTTAATAGACCTTTAAAGCTGACAAGGCATTCAATCTTCTTAAACAACAATTCCTTCAAAAATCCATCCTTCTCACCTTCAATCCAACAAAGCCTTTCAAAATCTAAGTAGACACATTGCAATACACATGTTATGGTTCAGCAGGCTCCTAGACCTAAGTTAGGAGGCACCTAGCTAATTAAGGACCAAGATCCTTAACCAGCCTGCTAATAGGTAAATTGGCAAAGTTACAATACCAATGTATAGTAAGCAACAGATAATGTTGAAGCATTGCAGTTATCAGTTCTTAACTTCAGAAGATTAGAAGTTAAAGTTGACCAATCTTGGATTAGATGGGTAACAGTTAAGTTACAACAGAAGAGAATCAAAAACTTGAAGTTCTTGATCTTGTAATCTATACCTTATTTATGCAAGTTCAAAGGTCCTTGTGTACTACTGTATATACAAGTTACTAATGTCTGTCTGAGTTACCAATCAAAGAAGAGAAACTAGTAGTACACTACAGAATGTCCAATGAGTCAGTCTGTATCTAAGATGTAGTCCATAATCTACTATAGCTGTTATGATCTCAACAACAAACCCCTTACACTAGCTCTACAAGTGGTGTCTTGAATTACTCAATATTCCAGACTATGAAAAAGTACCAGGCTAATCCACCTCTCCACACAGAACACCCCTGCCCCCTTGGTACAAGTCCCAGTACCTCAACCACCATCTTTGCCAAGTATGGGATAATTTACTATTCATCCATATCTATTGGCATGGACTCTACAAGACCACTATTGCTTGGCCCGCACTCACCAGATCTGACAATTACAGATGGAGACAGATCATCAGAGATACCTCCTTCACCCACCCATACCTGATGGGCTGACCCTACAACCTCCACTGGACCAACTCCCCTGTCAATCTTTGTATCAGCCACTTTTCCACATTGTCATTGCCTTTGGATCAAGAGAACTCCAATAGTACAGATTCTGTAGATCTGTTATCTTCTATTTTACAACAGGCTTCCATTCCTGGAATGCCATCTCGTTCCAACATCCCTTCTGATCCCATTAGCAGTGTTTTATCTTAATTAGCAATGGACAAAATAGTAAAGTCAGAAGTATCTTGAAATGTATAAATAATGGACTATTCTGTAGTTGAAGCTTCAGCTTCAATCTTTCATTTACCTACCCCTCTACTCTTGTCCTCTCTCTCTCTCTCTCAAATATAACTTTATTGTTGTATTCCCTCAAGTGAACTTAGCATTCTTCTGTTTGTCAACAGCAAAAAATACCAGTCTCTGTTCAGTACTCAAGGACAACTAGTGTTGTCAGCCAAAGGTGATTGTTGAAGTGATCCTTCAGTGTTGACTAGCCTAGCAGCCATTCTCGTGGTGCCCTCTAGGTGAACCATAACATCCAGTGTACCAGGTATTGCATTCCTCTACCCCTTTTGCATTTGCCTCAGATTTTCTCTACTTCATACTCTTTTTCTTCTCCAATTAGCACTGGTGGTGATGGCGGTAGTGTTTCTTGTCCTGTGTACAATGGTGTCCAGTGTGGCGTTAATAGCAATTCATTGAAAACATTGTGTATGATCCAATCTTTGGGCAGTCTCAATTGGTATGCCAATACTCCAATCTGTTTGGTGATTTGGAATGTCTGTATCTCTGGTTGTCTAGTTTCTCCATGGGTCTGTTGGTTTTGATGTTTGTCCCTTTGAGCCACACCCATTGTCCTATAGATAGCTTGTGTTTCTTGCCTCATCTCCCATCATAGTTTTGTTTTGTTTCATCTCCTTTTGCTGTCAGACACTCCAATACTTCCTTCCTGATTGTGTTTATATCTCTGATAAATTCTTCTACTGTGGGTGTTTCAGAGTTTGCAGTCGGGTTTCCTTTCCAGGGGTGTCTTCCATAATTGATGTAAAATGGAGAATGTCCTGTGGTGCTGTGCTGTTTGTTGTTATACTGGAATTCTGCTGCTGCTAACCAGTCTGCCCAGTTGTTCTGCTGGTAGTTCACATAGTGTCATAAGAACGCCTCGACTTCCTGATTAATGTGTTCCATTTGTCCATCCATCTGGGGGTGGTATGCAGTAGACAACCTTCTGTCTGTTCCAAGGGCCTTGCATAAGTTCTCCATAAATTTTGCTGCGAACTGTGGTCCTTTGTTGCTGATAATTACTTTTGGGATGCTGTGCAGTTTCCAAATGTGATCCCTGTATAACTCTGCTAGTCTCTTTGAGCTTAGGGTGGTTGTGGTTGCAATGAGTTGGATCATTTTGGAGAATCTGTTGACTACTACCAGAATTGCATCTGCTCCTTTAGACATTGGTAGTGGTCCAATCATATCAACTGTGATTTTGGTCCATGGCCCTTCTGCTGGTGGTAAGAGGTGTAGTGGAGTTGTCTTCTTGTGGCATAGTACTTTGTTTCTTTGACAGCTGTTGCGTCCTTCTATGAATTTCTACATGTCCTTCTTTATTGATGTCCAGTAGTATGACCTCTTGAGGAGATCCAGCATTCTCTTCTGCCCTGGGTGTCTGATGTCTGGTGGGTTGTGGTGTTCTGTGAGAATTTTTTCTTGGAGGTTTGTGTTTGTGGGTATTGAGCGTGGAACTCAGTGTCATTCATGATGAAACGATCAACTCATATTTATTTACCTATTGAGCGTGGAACTACAATAGGGTATATGAGTACAAGTTGGTACAAGAAGTATGGGGCCGCTCACCTCAGTATCATTCACGATGAAACAATCAACTGAGGTGGGTTTTGTTGCGAGCCCCTACATAAATATTTCTGGTATTGTAGTAATCGGTTGATACCATCAATGTTGTGTAGATAGCGGGTAAATTGCTCATGGGACGTGGATGTGGTGTACGCAAGGATCAGGGCGGTCAAAGATAACCACATAGAGAAGGGGCATTCGCCATCCCTCTCAACACTCCCCCTGGATGGCCGATCCGCCCATCTCCCCCTGACTGTGCTGAATCTCCCCGTCCAGTCCTAGACCCCTAACACATTTCAGCGTAGCATATTGTGGTAGTGGCTTTGTGAGAATGTCGGCAATGTTGTCGGAGGAAGGGATGTAATTGAATTTGATTGAGTTAGATTGTACCTTCTCTTTGACGAAATGGAACTTGGTGTCGATATGTTTGACTCACCTATGACCCTTGTTGTTCTTGGTATTAGCAATTGCGCTGGTGTTGTCAGCGTGGATCCTTAATGGAGATAACACTGGCAAAGCAATTTCGTCAAAGAATTTGCTGAGCCATAATGATTGCTGAGTGGCGCGGGTGAAGGCCATGTACTCTGCCTCTACCGTTGATAGCGCCATGGTCTCTTGACGTTTGCTAGCCCAGGAAATAGGTCCTCCAGCAACAAAGAACACATGTCCTTCAGTGGATTGTCTGGTGTCTATATCACCAGTGTAATCAGCATCGACATACCCAATGGGCTGGAGGTCTGCCCCCCCATAGTAGGTTATACCGTAGTGTAGCGTTCCCTTCAGGTATCCCAGGGCATGTTTGAGGGCTTCCCAGTGTGCTACTCCTGGGTTATTTGAGTATCGGGAGAGGAGGTTTACCGTGTATGACAAGTCAGGTTGAGTTGTGACTTGGAGCCACATGAGCGATCCCAGCGCCTCACGGTACGGGATTTTGCTCATATGGTCCTGTTCATCCTGTGTAGAAGGGGAGCTTTCCTCAGTTAGTACGAGGCCGGCTGGTAGGGGGGTAGAGTGGGGCTTGCAGTCAGTCATGTTGAATCTTTGCAGTATTCGCTCTGCGTACACCCTCTGAGAGAGTTTGACATTACCAGTCTCTTGATCGCGGTCAATTCTCATTCCAAGGATCAGCTTCGCCTGGCCCAAGTCCTTTATCTCATAGCTTGACCCCAACTCTCCTTTTGCCATGTCTTCTCCCTGGGCCAATGATGATGCACCGAGGACATCTGTCAAGACTCGAACACTGGACGTCAGAGCGGACGTCGGAGATGGAGCAGAGGGGGCGAGACCTTGGCTTCAACTTATGTGTTGCACCCCTCTCGGTATCGCGATGGTCTCACTTGAGAACCAAGGACGGAGAACGCCCAAAGGCGGAGGGTCGTCCGAAGACAGAGGGAGGAAAGACGGAGAGAGAGAAAGACGGAGAGTGTCTGAAGACGGAGGCAAACAGACAGAGGGTTCGGACACAAGTTAGAAGAGGAAATCTAAGTCGATTATCAGACTGGAGAATACAAACATAGTAGACTAGGTTTATATACTGCAGTGGATAAGAGAGTAGTACTAATCATAAGGTCTACTAATGACATACTACATAGGATAGTGAACAAAGGAACATATAGAGACAAAGGAAGACAAAGGAAGACAAAGGAATAAGAAGTTGTAGCTAACATGTGGACGCGGAGCGAATGAGTAAGCTACGGAGGGAATTCGGAGGAATGGAGGAGATACGAGGATCAGATAACAGATAAGACAGGATGGGAAGGTCCGGGAACTAAGAGAAAACTGAATAGCCGAGGTTGCCGGAGGAACGGTGACCGAGATGCCCGAGTAACCGAGAAGAGGGAAGTCCGAGGGGATAAGGCCACAGGAGAGCGGAGAGGTGATATTGGACCGACAGAGTGCTGTGGCTGAATGGTGGCGCAGGAGCCGAAGATCCTGTTGCTATGGGGAAAGCTTAACGGACAGTGGAGGTCATCCAGAAGATCTTCGGACGGGTTCCTAACAACATCATCGGTCCATGTGGACGTTAGTGTGTTTTTGTTGCCCTGGACTCAGGATCGAACCTGAGGGTCTGCACGGGATTTGTAATATCCTAGGCCTCCGAAGGTGCGACCAAGATCCCCGGCCCAGCCATGTGCGCCCTGCATTGTGCCATACAGGGCCTTGAGGAGCTTCCATACATAGTCTCCTCCCCCTTCCTCAAACCCTGGAGGCTGCTCCATGTACACGTCGTACGAATTGTTGCTGTTCAAGAAGGCAGACACGAAGTCCACCTGCCATAGCTGCATACCTTGTGACGCCGCTATGGCGCATACTAACCGTACTGACTCAAGCCTGGCAACAGATGCATATGTTTCACTGTAGTCTTTGCCCAGCACCTGGGTGAAGCCCTTCGCAACAAGTCTTGCTTTCCTATCGACCAGCTCTCCCTCTTCATCCCTTTTCAGCCCATATACCCACTTTGACTCGACAACGTTTCGATCTGGTGGTCTGGGCACCACTTTATAGACCTTCCTGGCCTTCAGCATTCCAATCTCGCAAACCATCAGCTCAAACCAGAGATCTGGCACCTTCATGGCCTCCTGGTAAGTCTTCGGTCTCCAGTTATCAATATCTACCATGTGAATTGACACCTCTTTCAGGTATTCTATGGATTCACGCATTCTTTCTGTAGGCCTGGGGCTGCGCCTTGTGCGACAGATAGCCAAGGGGGCATCGTCTATCTCGGGTGTATCTGGCGCCCCTTTCTGCTGTTCTGCCTCATCGTGTAGGTCTGGCATGTTCTGTGGTCTTGGGGCAAATCCCTGAGCAGGATCATCAGTAGGGGTAATATTGGTGTCAGGGATGTCAGTGTCAGGGGTGTCGGCAGCAGGGATACTCGTGTCTCGATCAGTATTTGGATGGTATTCAAATGGGTCTTCATTGTCTGGGAATGTGGTTGGGGTCGGTGCCTTTGCAATGTGCGTTTCCCCTTCCTCAAATATCACATCTCTTGACCTAAACACTAACCCTCTTGATCTGTCCAACAGCTTATACCCTTCACGTCCATAATAACCTATCAGGGTTACCCTGACCAATCGAGGGCCGAGTTTGGGGAGAGCTAGGTCAAGTGGTATGTGGGCATATGCGGTGCATCCAAAAGGGCGTAGGTGGGAGATGTCCTGCCTACGTCCAGACCAGAGTTCAGCAGGGATAACGTTGGGCCGTCGGCTTGAGGGTATGAAGTTCCTCGTGTATACAGCAGTACTAACTGCGTCCGCCCAGTATTTCAGCGGTAAGCCCGATTCGGCCATCATTGACCTCGTTGCATCAAGTATAGATCTCATCGATCGCTCGGCTGCACCATTTTGCTGATGTGCATATGGGGTGGTGTACTCAAGCCTAATCCCGTGGGTTCTTGTGTACTCCTCCCACTTGTGATTCAACCACTCATGGCCCATGTCCAGTCTGACACACTTCAACTTGTTTCCGGTCTGACGCTCTGCTTCTAGGTGGAAATCCTTGAAGACCTTTAGTGTTGCATTGGCAGATTTTCCGCTGAGGAAGGTGACATGACGGTATGTGGACGCTCCATCCATGATCATCATGAAATAGTAGGATCCACCCACTGAGTGCATTTGGGCAGGTCCTGTTATGCTCGGACCTAGTCCAAAGCCGTGCCAGAAGATGGGCTGCTGAGAAGTCGCCTCAGCAGTACTACCAGTTGTTCCATAGTCCCAGACTAGAGAATGAGGTAAGCGCCAAGTGGAGTCAAGCAAGACAAAGGTCTTCTCGATGTAACAACGGAGGGGTCGTCTCCTGAACTTGAGCGACACGCAGAGCTTCCAGGCAGGTGTTATATGGTAAGTCTAATCATCAGTGAAGATGATTGAGGGAACAGATTTGCAACATCGAACGATATTGATGAGAACACGCTGGTTAACAACAATACTAAAGCTAGAGTACACAGTACACTACGCTTTAGTATATGAGGCTGTATTGTTGTTTGTCCAAACTAATCAATATACAAATACATCATAAATAGAGTCCGCACATTGAGATCCAATCCCCGACCCTTTCACCAAGGTGTTGCTATCTTTAGTGCATGCATAATAGGGAGACTCGGCCTTGACTGATCAGACGAATAGAGGAAGAGACACAGCTCTTGGGAATGGTGGTGACGAGAATAAACAAGGAAAGAAGAAGACTAGGACAAGTCCAAGATGACGAAGAGAAGTGACATACTGTTACAAGATAGAGGAGACAATCGTAACAGGTCCCCATAGGTCAATATGGATGCGTTCAAGAACTTATGATTCTCGAGGTGAGGTGTCCCTGAATGGGTGCGTAGCATGTTTACCGAAAACACAGTCTTCGCAGATTCCTCCGATACTCATGTCTCCTTTTATGTGTAGGCCATCTACCAGGTCCTTTGATGCCATGTTGCGGATGGCATTGGCATTCGCGTGTATGAGTCTGCGGTGCCATGTGTCAAAACCAACAGCTCGTCGTTTTGACTGGGTCATGAAAGCGGCTGGGGCTGGCAGAAGTTGGTTGATGGTGTATAGTTGACCAATTTTGTTGGCGGTTAGGATGGGTTGGCTGTTCTGAGCTAGGACGGTTGCCCTATTCCCTTCAAAATGGACTTGCGTGCCACTCTCTACCATTTTGGTTATGGATACAAGGTTTGACCAGAGGTTTGGAGTGTGTAGAGCATTCCAAAACATGAGTTCGTTTGTCCTTCCATTCACTTTTGCTATACAGGTCACGGTCCCGCATCCAGCAATTGTGAAGGTGGAGTCCTTATCAGCTGATCGCCCGGTGTGTGGTGGGACAAATTCAGTGTATTCTGAGAAAGACGCGCGGTGTACAAAGCAGTGATCGCTTGCTCCTGAGTCAATCAGTGTGGGTGTGCTGTCTAACTGCCACTCAGCTCAAAAAACTAACAGATCCTCCCCAGACCATTTCCCCTCTACCCTCTCCTGTCTCTCGGTCACGTTTTTGCTTGGAAGAGGGGCTGAATCAGGATTTGGGGTAGGATGTAGTAGGGGGTTCAAGTGAAGTACCTTGGGTGAGTCTAGAGTTGCTGTTGTCATCAACGCATAGACGCCGCCATCCTGATTATCGCCTGTCATGGCCAGGTTCGCCGCAGTGTTGGTGGTCCTAAAACCTCCCTGGGCAGTCTCAACAGCGGATCCGCGGGCCCCGCCACATTTGCCAAATCCGGGGGGGGAATTTCCCTTCTTTTCCACCTCCTGGCCAATAACAGGTTTCAATTGAGTGACCACGACGGTTGCAGTTGGGGTTTACACAGACTAATTTGGGGCATGGCTTGTAGCCCCTGGATGTGGCTTGTAGTGCTGATACAGTGCAATTTGTGGCAGAAGTCCGGTCACAGCTAATTCGCAACCAGTGGACATTGAGTTGGGATATGGCTTCAGCAGATGTCTTTGTTTGGTAGAGGGAGGCAACTGCTGGGTCCCAGGATGAGGGTAAGGAGTTCAGGAGGATGGTTTTGAAAGATTTATCACTGATTGCAGCCCCTAGGGCGTTTGCTTGTGCCCATTTGGTGCGCATGGCGGCAATGTGTGAGGTGAAGTCGGCGTTGTCATGGTAACGTATGGCTCGAAGTTCCTGCTCAGCGTTTAACAGGGCAATGTCAGTGGCGACCTTGTATTGGTCAAGGTATGATTTCCAGGCCTCGGCAGCTGTCCCAGAGGCAATGATCCCAAGTCCAATTGGGTTCTTGGTGTTGTATATGAGGAGGGCCAGTGCCCATGTGTCGTGGGTTTGCCATTCTGATTGTGAGGGTGTTGTAGAATTCCAAGGGGTCTCAATGTGGGTGGTCACTGCTGCGGTGGTTGCTGCAGCTGCGGTGGTAAGCAAGATGAATGGTGCTGGGGAAGGCTCCGTGATGGATCCATCGAGGTATCCATAGATTCCTCGAACCTTAG
This sequence comes from Macrolepiota dolichaula, assembly GCA_003315915.1. Taxonomy (NCBI): domain Eukaryota; kingdom Fungi; phylum Basidiomycota; class Agaricomycetes; order Agaricales; family Agaricaceae; genus Macrolepiota; species Macrolepiota dolichaula. The sequence continues at coordinate 19,238 of QFDT01001619.1, forward strand.
CAGCAATGCGGATGAGGCTGCCCCAGGCCACCCAGTTTAGGCTGTCAAATTTATCGCTGTCAGCAAAAATCAGTGGACCGCTTCCTCCAGAAGACATTTGGAAGTGTTGTAAGGTGAGTTGGGTTTTGTAATGTGGATGTGAAGTGTTTGCTCGGGGCCCATAACCTATTGAGCGTGGAACTCAGTGTCGTTCACAATGAAACAATCAACTCATATTTATTTACCTATTGAGCGTGGAACTACAATAGGGTATATGAGTACAAGTTGGTACAAGAAGTATGGGGCCGCTCACCTCAGTATCGTTCACGATGAAACAATCAACTGAGGTGGGTTTTGTTGTGAGCCCCTACATAAATATTTCTGGTATTGTGTTAAGACTCGAACACCGGACGTCGGAGCGGACGTCGGAGACGGAGCGGAGGGGGCGAGACCTTGGCTTCAACTTATGTGTTGCGCCCCTCTCAGTATCGCGATGGTCTCACTTGAGAACCAAGGACGGAGAACGCCCGAAGGCGGAGGGTCGTCCGAAGACGGAGGGAGGGAAGACGGAGAGAGAGAAAGACTGGGAGTGTCCAAAGACGGAGGCGGACAGACGGAGGGTTCGGACACAAGTTAGAGGAGGAAATCTAAGTTGATTATCAGACTGGAGAATACAAACGTAGTAGACTAGGTTTATATACTACAGCGGATAAGAAGGTTGTTACGACCTTCCTAAGTAGTCAACTCAGGTTGCAACAAGTGATGAAGACTTGAGGGCGATGAGAGAGAAGAGAAGGGGAATCAACGAGTTGGTAAAGCATAAGGAATACAGCAGAGTATCTAGGTGTATATATACTGTTGGTGTATTCCTACTGGGGAGTCTGTAGTAGCAGCTGAGTAAGTAGTGATGTAGTGGCTGAGTAAACAATGTAGGGATTGCAGATAGAGAAGTAGCAGGTCCATGACAAGCGGGGCGTTGATAGGAATGGATGGATATTATAGTACACGATAGCCCCAAGGGAATATAACAAAGGTAGTACTAATCATAAGGTCTACTGATGACGTACTACATAGGATAGTGGACAAAGGAATAGATAGAGACAAAGGAAGACAAAGGAAGACAAAGGAATAGCTAACATGTGGATGCGGAGCGAATGAGTAAGCTACGGAGGGAACTCGGAGGAACGGAGGAGATACGAAGATCAGATAACAGATAAAACGGAATAGGAAGGTCCGGGAACTAAGAGAAAACCGAATAGCCGAGGTCGCCGGAGGAACAGCGACCGAGATGCCTGAGCAACCGAGAGGGGGGAAGTCCGAGGGGATAAGGACACAGGAGAGCAGAGAGGTGATATCGGACCGACGGAGTGCTGTGGCTGAATGGTGGCGCAGGAGCTGAGGATCCTGTTGCTATGGGGAAAGCTTAACGGACAGTGGAGGTCGTCCGGAAGATCTTTGGACGGGTTCCTAACATATTGTAGTAATCGGTTGATACCATCAATGTCGCGTAGATAGCGGGTAAATTGCTCATGGGATGTGGATGTGGTGTACACGAGGATCAGGGTGGTCAAAGATAACTGCATAGAGAAGGGGCGTTTGCCATCCCTCTCAACAGTGGGTATGCATATGTGGTTGTCTTGGTATGTTATTCTGTCCATTGTAACTGTGCATAGTGGTTTTTCCTTTACCTATTTGTATACTTGTCTGTTGAGTTGTCCTTTTCTTATTTCCACATTCCATTCTTCTTTTGGGGTAATCCGGTAGATCTCAGTTCAAAATACTCATATGGGCAGTGTGAGGTGTTTGTTTCTGGTGCTTCGGACAAATATGTTTTTCTTTAATACCATAACCTTTTGTTTGGGTTCTTTGTCCCCTTGCAATCTTCTAGATAAGATGTCCACTTTAATGTTTGTCTTTCCTGGGATGTGTTGGAGAGTGAAGTCATAGTCTTGTAATCTGAGATACCATTGCACTTGTTGTCCATTGAGTTTTTGGGGTTCTTTGTAGTACTTCAGGTTTTTGTGGTCCATTCAGATCTTGAATGATTCTTTGGCTTCCAATAGGTATTGTCTCCATCTTTTGAGACCTTCTATGATAGCAAGCAGCTCTTTGTCATAGATCTCATAGTTTCTTTCTGCCAGGTTCATGGTTCTTGACATGAATGCTATTGGGTGCCACTTGTCATCTTGGAGTTGAGAGAGTACCCCCCCTATTGTGTATCCAGATGTGTCTACTTCCATTCTGAATTGCCTCTCATCTCATGGTAGTGCTAGTACTGGTTCTTTGATTATCCTCTTCTTGAGTTCTTTGAATGCTTGTTGTTGTTCCTTTTCCCACATCCATCCTGCATTGCCCTTGACCTTGTGTAGTGGGGCTGCTATCCCACTGAATTTGTCACAGATTTGGCAGAATACATTGTCTACATTATATCTCGCCAAATACTGGGCCGTTTACCTTGTATCTAGTACCGTTGGAAAGCTCTTGTCCGTCGCATTCTGACAATACCCGGGACGTTGCAGGGTGTGCATTCGTTCAGGAGCTACGCGCTGATCATTATTATCAATGTCATGTGTTGATTATCTGTGCCATCTGTAGTTTATCACTCCTCATCATTCCAGAGAGTTCTGGAATAATCAGTAAGATAATATCTTTATCCATGTTGTCATATGATGTCATTGTTAACAATCAGTAAGGGTTTTATGCCATTGGCTAGGAGATATTAGTTTCTCCATGTAATTAGTAAGGACTAGAGTTCCTGGGGTCATCTAGTAGTGTCCCAGGTCCTAGCCCTCTATGTATATAAACTAGGCTGTCTGGTGTCTGTAGGACCCAGACTTAACAACCTATCTACAGCCTAGCCTGTCTTATCCTATCTTCTATCTGATCTCTTGATCTCATCTCATCTCTCACTTGCTTATCTAAGACTGCTGTTCCCCTGCCTCTATCTTGAGCTTAGGTAAGCAACAGGATTTTGTGATAGAATCCCTTGATGAATCTTTGGTAAAAGTTTACAAATCCTAGGAAGGATTCTACTCCTTTGACATTTGTTGGGGTTGGCCAGTTTTGCACTGCTTCTATTTTCTCCCCCTCCATCTTCACTTTGCCATCTCCCACAATGGCTCCTAGGATGGGTATTTCCATTGCGTCAAACATGCACTTGGTGTGCTTGAAGTACAGGTTGTGTTTTTCCGCTATTTTCAGAAATCTGCACATTTGTTCTGCCAGCTTGTCCTTCATTTTTCCTGGTATCACAAAGTTGTCCATATAATTGATCAGGATGCCTTCTTGTAGTAGTTGTCTGAAGACGCAGTTCATTATTTGCTGGAACGTCCCTGGGGAATTGCACATCCCAAAGAACATGACCATTGGTTCAAATAGTCCTTTGTTTGTGACAAATGCTGCTTTTCACTTGTGTCCCTCCTTTATCCTGATGTTGTTGTAACCCCATATGATGTCCAGTTTGTTGAAGTACTTTGCATCCTTTAGCTTGTCAATGACTTCCTCTATCAGGGGTAGCAGTGTTTTGTCCTTGATCATATGTTGGTTTAGCTTCTGGTAATCCTGGCACAGCCTTTTGCTGTTGTCCTTCTTGGGTATGAAGAAGCAAGGTGCAGCATAAGGGGATTTGGATGGTCTGATGCATCCTAATGCAAGGTTTTCTTTCACAAATTCTTGGAGTTCCTCTTTCTCCTTGACTGTCATGGGGTAGACCTTGGTGTTCATGTCCTTGGGAGCCAATTCTGCTAAATTGATTTTGTGATTCCATTCACTGGGCATTGGTAGTTTATTGAAGTTCTTCTTGTTGAATAGGTGGGTGAACTGTTGCAGGTATTTTGGTAGGTCTTTGGCTTTTGTGGAGTCCATGGTCTTTTCAATGTCATCATCAACCTCTTTCATTTTTGTTGTCCAATTGTGGGTCTTCCAGTTCCCATGTTGCACTTTGCATCCTTCTGGGCATCTTGTAAAATTAATCCATCCAGCTTTCCAGTCTATTTCCAGGTTGTGCACCATAATCCAATTATGGCCTAAGAATAGCTCCACTGATTGTATGTCCAATGTCTGGGCCTCCATGTGTTTCTTGTAGTTTCCAATCGCTGTTATGGTTCACCTAGAGGGCACCACGAGGATGGCCGCTAGGCTAGTCAACACTGAAGGATCACTTCAACGATCACCTTCGGCTGACAACACTAGTTGTCCTGGAGTACTGAACAGAGACTGATATCTTCTGCTGTTGACAAACAGAAGAACGCTAAGTTCACTTGAGGGAATACAACAACAAGTTATATTCGAGAGAGAGAGAGAGAGAGAGGACAAGAGTAAAGAGGGAGACAAATGAAAGGTTGAAGCTGAAGCTTCAACTACAGAATAGTCCGTTATTTATACAATTTGAGATACTTCTGTCTTTACTATTTCATCTATTGCTAACTAAGATGAAACACTACTGACAGGATTGGAAGGGACGTCGGAACGAGATGGTGTTCCGGGAATGGAAGCTCGTTGTGAAATGGAAGATGATGGATCTATGGAATCCGTACTATTGGAGTTCTCTTGATCCAAAGGCGATGATGATGTGGAGAAGTGGCTAATAGAGAGATCGACAGGGGAGTCGGTCCAGCGGAGGTCGTAGGGTCGGCCCATCAGGTACGGGTGGGTGAAGGACGTATCTCCGACAATCTGCCTCCATCCGTAGTTGTCGGCTCTGGTGAGTGCGGGCCGAGCAATCATGGTCTTGTAGAGTCCGTGCTGATAGATATGGATGAATGGTGAATTATCCCATACCTGACGAAGGTGGTGGTTGAGGTACTGGGACTTGTACTGAGGGGGTGGAGGGGTTCCGTGTGGAGAGGTAGATTGGCCCGGTACTTCTTCATAGTCTGGAATGTTGAGTAGTTTGAGGTGCCACTTGTATAGCCAGTGTAAGGGGTTCGTCGTCGAGACCATAACAATCGCCATCTTGAATATGGCTTTCTTGTTACGACCTTCCTAAGTGATCAACTCAGGTTGCAACAAGTGATGAAGACTTGAGGGCAATGAGAGAGAAGAGAAGGGGAATCAATGAGTTGGTAAAGCGTAAGGAATACAGCAGAGTATCTAGGTGTATATATACTGTTGGTGTATTCCTACTGGGGAGTCTGTAGTAGCAGCTGAGTAAGTAGTGACGTAGTGGCTGAGTAAACAATGTAGGGATTGCAGATAGAGAAGTAGCAGGTCCATGACAAGCGGGGCGTTGATAGGAATGGATGGGTATTATAGTACACAATTGCCCCAAGGGAATATAACATTTCTCTGTGATCAGGTTCTGGGTTGTTCTGTCTGTGTTATACACCATCCTTGGGTTTTCCAGTGGTGTTGTGGGTAGTTGTAGTTCCTTTGCTGTTTGTCTGCCAATGCATGTATCTGCACATCCTATGTCAATGATTGCTTTGACCTTCTTTGTCCCTGTCTTGGTTGTGATTGTCTGCTTTATTAGAAGTTCTTGTGCTCCTTTTCTTCTTTGGGGAATGACATAAGATTTAAAAGAAAAGTTAGATACATGGAGTCTCAATTTTGCACTCAATTGGACCCTTCAACAAAACCCTGTTTGGTTCCTTCTTCTTTGTTCTCTATTCTCCTGTTCTGGGATCTCTTGGTGCCCTGCAATTTCTGGCAATATGGCCATCTTTGCCACAGTTGAAGCATCCCCCACTTTTCTTCTTCAGCTTCCTGCATTCCTTTGCAATGTGTCCATTGATACCGCAGTTATAACACTTGGGTCCTCTGGACTCCTGTCGTCCTATCTCCATGGGTTGACCTATTCCTTTGTATATGATACCTGTCATGGTGTGTCTGTCTCTAGATTCTATGGACTTGTATTCTTTCCCAACTGATAAGATTGCTTTGACCCATTCATTGTAGGTGTGGGGCATCCCTTCTGCTGAATATCCCAGTATGGTCTTGATTATGTCTGGTTGTATGTTCCTTTTAAGAAGAAAAAGTGCATGTGTGTTGTCTGTGCAGGCCTTAATCTTGAGTACCCTGAATTCTATGAGGAAGTTAGCAGTATTCTTGTTCCTTTGCTTAAACGTCTTGATCTTCCATTCTGCCTCTGGCTGTTCCATGTGATCTCCAAATGTGGATACCATCTCATCCTAATTGATTGTGTTGTTTGTGCCTCCCAACTGTGCAAATTTCATTGAGGCAAATTGTTCTGCTGTTCCTCCTCTGAGGCATGCAAGTACTGCTGTAGCCTAATTGTCAGCCCCTTTGATTCTGTTAAACTTCAAAAATAGCAAGGTGGCTCTCCACCAATCTTTGAATTTACTCCTGGTTCCATCAAAAAACCCTGGCTCCGGTACAAGCAATTTTCCATGCCCTACTGCTGGTGCTGCTGGTGCTATTTCCTGGTTGGACATTTCTTCTGTATTGCTGTCTATGTCTTTGCTTTCTGTGTCTGGTGGTTCCTTGGCACTTTTGTTGTTGTGTGATTCTTCATCTGAGAGTTCTTCTTCAGTAGACTCTTCTTTGGATATAGTCTCCTCCTCTGAGGTGGTTTCTTCTGCTAGTGCTGGTGTTGGTTCTCTGGTCCTGTCTCTGGAAGCAGGTCCACTAGGGCTCATACACAATGGCCTTCTTCTGCAAGGTGAGTTGTAGATGCTTTACCAAATGTTATGACCTTCCTAAGTAATCAACTCAGGTTGCAACAAGTGATGAAGACTTGAGGACAATGAGAAAGAAGAGAAGGGGAATCAATGAGTTGGTAAAGCATAAGGAATACAGCAGAGTAACTAGGTGTATATATACTGTTGGTATATTCCTACTGGAGAGTTTATAATGGCAGCTGAGTAAGTACTGACATAATAGCTGAGTAAACAATGGAAAGATTGCAGGTAGAGAAGTAGTAGGTCCATGACAAGTGGAGCGCTAATAGGAGTGGATGGCTATTATAATACACAATTGCCCCAAGGGGATATAATACAATAGCATGGAGTGGAACATCTTCTGAGAACACATCCCTTCTTGACCTTGAACCACTACCTTCTCTTTTGGGACATTGGTGTGGACATTGTTGAGAATATACGCTATGCCTCAAAAATCTTGTTCTAAGTATACACCTGCCGCCACTGAGGGCCCCAAGCTCTCACAATGCACTGAAAACTTTCTTGCCACAATTAATCAAGATGACCATGTCAAGGGAATCATTCGCACCAGTCCATTCTATGCACTCCCCAAAGCTGTTTGCTCTGTTGTCCAACATGAGCTTGTGGCTATAAACATCACCAACATTGTGAGTGAAACTCCAGCTCACATTCCCAGTCCTGTCCCACTTCAATGGGACAATACCTCTGAACCATGTTGTGGAGATTACTCCAACGTCCTTGACTACATGGAGGCTTTTGTGTGATGGAAGAATCCCTCTATTGGACCACTTCCAACAACTCCTTCAGCTGCAGCTACCCCCGCATTGCCCACTCCCACCACTCCAATTGTTCTGGAAGTTTCCAGACAGTCTACCCCCTCCTCTTCTTTGTCAGCTTTAACAGTTAAGCCCTCCAAGGAGGTACCCAAGGAGCAGGAAGACATGTCCAGTTATGAGGACACCCTCAATGACTACGCTCACTTCATGCATGAGTCTGGCAACTGCTTCAATGTTCTCAAGGCGCTGCTCCTAGGAGCTTCTGCCGCCAAACTCAAGAAATTCTGAGAGGCAGTCAAACCTTGGGCTGACCTCCTCACCCATTACCCTGACGCAACGCCATCCCCTCCTTCCCCACCTGCTGCACCTCTGCCTCATGCAGAGAATGTGGCTATGCTTCCCCCACCTCACTCCCTCAGTGAGGCATCAACATAGACCACACCCCCTCCATGCCCCAAGGTGTGTGTTGAGGAACTCATTTGTTACGATTGTCTCCTCTATCTTGTAACAGTATGTCACTTCTCTTCGTCATCTTGGACTTGTCCTAGTCTTCTTCTTTCCTTGTTTATTCTCGTCACCACCATTCCCAAGAGCTGTGTCTCTTCCTCTATTCGTCTGATCAGTCAAGGCCGAGTCTCCCTATTATGCATGCACTAAAGATAGCAACACCTTGGTGAAAGGGTCGGGGATTGGATCTCAATGTGCGGACTCTATTTATGATGTATTTGTATATTGATTAGTTTGGACAAACAACAATACAGCCTCATATACTAAAGCGTAGTGTACTGTGTACTCTAGCTTTAGTATTGTTGTTAACCAGCGTGTTCTCATCAATATCGTTCGATGTTGCAAATCTGTTCCCTCAATCATCTTCACTGATGATTAGACTTACCATATAACACCTGCCTGGAAGCTCTGCGTGTCGCTCAAGTTCAGGAGACGACCCCTCCGTTGTTACATCGAGAAGACCTTTGTCTTGCTTGACTCCACTTGGCGCTTACCTCATTCTCTAGTCTGGGACTACGGAACAACTGGTAGTACTGCTGAGGCGACTTCTCAGTGGCCCATCTTCTGGCACGGCTTTGGACTAGGTCCGAGCATAACAGTATACTAAAGCTCAAAACCCCTCTTCTCTGCTTCTCTCTCTCTTTGTCCTCCATCCTGAAAAGATAACATCAGTGGACAACCTTCATCCTGCAAGATAACCTCAGTGGACATCCCTCTCTATTTTTCCTATCGCCAAAATCACTTCTCCAATCCCTCCCTCAGCTCCTCCTATCAGGCGCACTACGTCTGGACCTTACAACCGAACCCACATTCCCAGATTCCACCCTCCTTCTGACGAACGAGTCTCTCAATACACCACCATCTACGAAAAAGCTCTCAACGATCTCGCCTTTCGAGAACGATTACACGGCTACACATCTGGTACAGAACCTGTCATTCACATCGACGGGACAGCTTTCATACAAAGAGAACTTATCGGTATCCAACACGTTGTCCGATCCCACGGAGAACATTCAACAAGTGATCCTCAATCTCCAGAGAACATTCTTCTCGACTATCAACTCATCTTCCGCTACAAACTCTTCCACTCTTGGCAACAACAAGGACTCGTTGATTTCTTAAGAAATGCCACAACCTTTGATCTCTTTGAACGAAGCTACCAAACCGCCACCGAAAGAAACGACTCAGCTGTATACTGGAGAGGCGTTTACCAAGACTTTGACCAAGCCAACGCACTCTTCAAAGCCTTTGATTATCACCTTTCACAACATCAAACCCAAACTCCAACTGTAGTGAATCCCTCAATCGAATCCTCACCCGATTCCCCTTCGAGTGACGACTCTCCTCAGACTTCAGAGTCATCCGAAGATGAGACCCGTACACACACATCCATATGAACAGACCCACCATTGTATCATTCTACACCAACCCCTACCCTGTTAGAGGTCCCCCCACAAGTCACAGACCAGTTCTCGTGGGGAGCATTACCAGAATCAGACAATCTAACGTCAAGATCTCTCAGATCTACATCTGCGTCTGTCCCGAGTGTTACACAGAGGACAACATCAATCTTTGGACATACGGACTCAATAGCTTCATCGTTACTACCCTTCCACACCGAACCCCATTCTACGAGTGGGATAGAAGAACAGCAAACGTCTTCCCCAGCCAACGCTACTCCAACACCTACATCTCCATCAACTCCCACTTTCAATTCTTCTTCGTTGACACTGACCCAGACACTGAGTACACCCCAGAACCCACCTATTACTACGACGCAACCCCCGTCTCATTCGCAAGGAACGCAAACACCCTCACAGAGTCCTCAGACTCCGAGCCAGAACCCAACCAGGAATCTACCACCAGTTCCTTATCGCAACCCTCCACCAGGACTACCACCACCACCACCACCTCCCCCCGGACCACCTCCCCCTCCTAATCAACCCGCCAACGCACCCATGGCAAACGTTGAACACCCCAAGAAGATCAATCCCTTCAGTGGAGATCCTCGAACCTTTCAAACCTTCCAAGACGAACTTTGTCTCACCTTTGACGCCTATCGCCCTTACTTTAGCAATGCCAACAACAACTACGATGACAGGAAGAGAATTATCTTCACACTCCGCAATATGACAGGAGGAAATGCAGCTGGATTTCGCAATGCCTTCATGCGAGATCATTGGGACGACACCAACAACACCTATAACTATGGCACATGGGATGCTTTCAACGCTTCACTCGAAGAGAACTTCAAACCAAAGATTGAAGCCACCCAAGCCATTTGTTGAGTTGATATCTCCACTCGTCACATAAGAGCTATATCTGTGTAGTCTATATCTGCACTAGATAAGGTTCTACCAGATGAATCTAGAGATAGATCATCTGAGACCCACACTTGATCCATGGTGGAGTACTCATGTATCCGCTCCATTCTCCATGGACCCACCTGTCCAGAGCAATCCACTGGACAATCCTATGCTATATGTAGAACCCTTCCACTCTATGATCCTGTAGATACTTCTATGAATACACTCTTTAGAATAGGTATATAAACCCTATGTATTCCACCTTTATTCAATAGTTCAATACACTCTTCTACCTCTCTATTGCTATACACCTCTACTCTCTCAACTCTATCTTCTCTATACAATCCAGTGAGTGTTAGATCACCTCACCACTGTGCATAGCACCATGATGGGTGCTTTCCCATAGTCCTATTCTATAGGACCCTGTTGCTGCTAGGACATATTTCACAACACCATTGAACGACTCAAACAAGCCCGACTTAACGTCAAAACCGACAACATAGCAACCTTTAATCAAATGTTCACCTATCTAGTTGGACAAGCAGCTATTACGGACGATCATCATCACATGCAGCTCTACATCGACGCCATCCCTAACTGGATTCAACAGAAGATATTCCTCACTACTCAAGTACCCAACACATATGCTGCATGGCAACGTGATGTCGCCAATCTGGTTAATAACTACCAGAAGTACCTTATGCACCACACTGCTGCCAAAAACCACAATCCCATTTCATTCTATGGCAACACACTCTCACACCCAAAGAAGAACTTCACCTTCAAGGAGCGACCACTTCCGTGAGGAGAACCCATGGACATTGACGCCATTGAGGAGTTCTCTTCTGATGAAGAACCTGACATACCTGATCTCTCATCTGACAAAGAAGACAACTATACGAAGCAGGGAATCTCTGTCAATGCCACCCTCACTGCTCGACAGAAGAAACGATTGAAGAGAGGAGCATGTCTTGTATGCAGCGATCCGAAACATTGGGCAAGAAGCTGTCCCAAGCAACGATGTGACAATAATCCCAACAAAACCTCTTTCCAACGACGCTTCAACAAACCATCAAACCCACCACCTCACCCTACATCCAACTCACTTAAGATTGCCTTCAACGAACTCTCTTCTGAAGAGAAACAGACCTTCCTCAACGACGCCACTGTCAGTGTCCTCGAATCTAACATCCCCAATGAAACCACATCGTCTTTTGTCTTGGGAGCAGAGTGAAGGCGACTCCTCTTGCTCCTGTATCCAGTTCTTCAGCGGACAATTCGTTTCTTTCAATTCAATCCCTTTCTTCCGAAATTACTCCCCCTCTCAATTTGAACAATCCCTACGATTCTCAATGGACTGCTCGTGAATATGTTTTACATTGACTGTTGATGAACACTGGATCTGGTAACTCCTCGGACACTTCTTTTACTTCAGCCTCATCCCCGAGCTGCACAGGTTGCACTATTTCTGAAATCTCTCTCACATCCTCATCTAACAATAAATCTCTACTGATACCCGCGTTGCTGAAGAACCCAAACTCATCTAAAGTCGCTACCCTTTACCCGCTACTTGATAGTGGAGCACAGGGAAACTTCGTCTCTCCCTTGACTATCCAAAGACTTGGGCTGAGAACGAAAGCATTAACACATCCTATTGTCGTACGTAACGTTGACGGCACCCTTAACAAAGGAAAGACCATCTCAGCGCAGACAGAGGTCATCCTTAGCATCGATAAGAAAGACGTCAGCATATCCTGCTACGTCGCTGAGATCGGAGAACGGACCATGATACTTGGCCTTCCCTTTCTCAAAGATACCAACCCCGATATCGACTGGTCAAAAACGACCTTTAGATGGAGGGAAAAGGGATCCAATACGCTGCGAGCTGAGGACCCTCTCACCCTGGGTACTGACCAACAGACCCACATAAACAAACTATTGATTGCTGAAACCATGACCTCAAACGTACCCTATCTTGCACGAAGACAAGCCTTGCTCAATTATGATGCATCGCTTGATCTCGCCACTACCTGTCTTGAGATCAACGTAAAAACGTCCGAGTCACAGAAAACCTTCCAGGCTTATCACGGTGTAAAAGCCCAGGTTGATGTGAAGGAGATAGTCCCTAAAATCTATTGGGAATATCTACCGTTATTCAGCGAGAAGGAATCCGAGAGATTTCCACCCTCGCGTCCATATGATCATAAAATTGACCTCAAACCGGACTTTAAGCCGGAGGCTGCCAAGTTGTACCATTTAACGGACACAGAGCTCATCGAGTTACGAAAATTTCTTGATGATAACTTACGAAAAGGTTACATACAGAAATCTGAAAGCCCTCAAGCTGCACCCTTCTTTTTCGTGTCAAAGAAAGACGGAAAATTACGCCCAGTTCAGGACTATTGCAGCCTGAACAAGTACACCATCAAGAACGCCTACCCCATCCCTTCTATCCCACATATCATGGATTGACTACAAGGAGCCCGCTATTTTACCACCATGGACATTCGAGCAGGGTACAACAATGTCCGCATCTGCAAAGGCGATGAATGGAAAGGCGCCTTTTGCACTCCCTTTGGACTCTTCAAGCCTCATGTTATGTTCTTTGGCATGACAAATAGTCCCGCCACTTTCCAAGCGATGATGGACCACATCTTCTGAGACTTAATTGACAAACATGGTCCTACAGCCGTCATTGTCTACATGGACGACATCCTTATCTTCTCCAACTCTCTTGATGGACTCAGGACTGAAACTCTTGAAGTCCTTCGACGTCTCAAAGAGAACAATCTCTATATCAAACCAGAGAAGTGCAAGTTTGAGCAAACCACCGTCGAATATTTGGGAATGACCATCGCCCATAACCAAGTCCGCATGTCAAAAGACAAACTTGCAGGAATTCGAGAATGGCCAACACCAAAAGCTGTTCAAGACATCCGTAAATTCATTGGCTTTGCCAACTTCTACCACAAATTCATCCATCACTACTCACACATCTGCGCACCATTAAACACCCTTTTGAAGAAAACCAAAACCTTTGAATGGACCGATGATGCTAACAACGCCTTTATCACCTTAAAGGACGCATTCCAGAAGGAACCTGTCCTCATCACGCCCGACACTTCCAAACCATTCATCATCGAAACCAACACATCTGACTATGCTACAGGCGGTGTCCTTATCCAAAAAGACAATAATGGAAACAAACACCCATGCGCCTATCGTTCCAAATCACTAGACACAACCCAGAGAAACTATGGAACACCCGACAAGGAGCTACTTGCTATCAAGCAAGCCTTAGAGGAATGGCGACACTATCTTCTCTCGTCTCCCCACCAGATTGAAATCCAATCCGATCACGACAATCTTCGCTACTGGCAAGATGCCAGGAAACTATCCTGATGGCAAGCTCGTATCTGGATGGAAATCCAGGAGTACTCATTCACCATTCATCATCGCCCTGGCAAAACAATACCAGTAGCTGATGCACTCTCTCGTCGACCTGATCATGAGATCGATGGAAAGGAAGAAAACAAAGACCGAATAGTTCTACCCAAAGAATTGTTTGCAAATGCCCTGTTACCTGAAACCCTATCTGACGACAGCCAACCATCCCTCGAAGAGAAACAAAACATTGTTTCTCGGCATCACGATCATCATTCTGCTGGACATCCTGGCATCAACGAAACCATCCATTGAGTTCACTTAGAACGGACCTGGCCTGGCCTCCGTGAGTTTGTAAAGAACTACGTCGCAGGCTGCCATATCTGCCAACAATTCAACATTGACAGACAACCAAATGCACCATCTTTTCAACCCCTAGAACCGTCAACTTCAAAATGACCGTTCTCTGACATAGGGATGGACCTCATCACCAATTTACCTACAACATTGGACGGGTATGACTCTATATTGTCCGTGGTGGACCGCGGACTCACAAAGGGGATAATGGTACTACCAACCTGCAAGACAGCAACGTTCGAAGACATTGCAACATTGTTAATCAAATTTTTCTATCTGAGATATGGAATTCCAGCTTCAATCGTTGCAGACCGAGACCCTCAATGGGCAAGCAAAGCAGCAAAAGCCTTTTTCACTTCCCTTGGAATCACCATGCGTCTCTCCACAGCATATCATCCCCAGACCGATGGAGCGACCAAACGATCACACCAAGAACTCGAAACATATCTCTCAAAATATTGCTACAAAGATCCAACGACATGGGCCGACAAATTATCGCATTTTGAGTACAAGTACAACTCCACTCCGCATGCAGGAAATGAAAAGACACCATTTGAACTCTTGTATGGCTATACACCTCCACCTATTCCTCAATTCCTTGAAATTACAAACGCACCAGCAGTCAATGACCGACTCAAAGACCTCGACACCCACTGACAAAACGCTGTTGAGGTTATGATGAAGAACATGAACTGGATGGCCAAACAAAAGCCTAACTGATCTGACACCTTCGAGAAAGGAGACAAGGTCTGGCTCGATGCCAAGAACCTTCCCCTTCAGGAACAATCGTCTAAAATCCGCCCCCGACGCTATGGCCCCTTTTCCATCGCAAAACAAAGAGGACCCCTTGTGTATGAACTCACCCTTCCCAAGACATGGAGAATCCATCCGGTCTTTCATGTCTCCTTACTCAAACGTCACTGGAAGACTGAGCAAAACAACACCGAACCCAAAGCCGAACCACCAGATATCATTGATGGCCAAGAAGAATACGAAGTCGAAGATATAATTAACCACTGACTTAACCGAGGCCAACTCACCTATCTCATCAAATGGAAAGGTTATCCTAACTCCGAAAATACATGGGAACCTGAACAGCAACTCCTTCCTCATTTGACCGAGATCTTAACCGACTATAAGAAGAAACATCGACTCTAGATTGGATTGCAAAAGCTCATATGTCTGACCAAGCAAGCGACCATGCCTACAATGACTACGAACCCCTCTCTGAACCCCCAACCACTGACCCCTTACCCATCTCGCACAACGACGTCTGGCCCATGGATACCTCCACCCCATCCACGACTCATCTCATCCCAGCCGAGAACGTATATACCTCCAGTGAACTACCATCTCCATTGTCATCCATCCCAACCACCGTACATTTATCCGACGATTCAGGACGATGGCCTTTCAACAGCATTAACCCATCTGTCTTCTCCCAACCTTCTTCAACATCTGGAGGAGATCCTTTGCTACCTTCGGTCCCTAGCGCATCCCCAGCAGCTCCCTCTATTCCGCTCCATCTCGAAGATGTTTCGGAAAATAAGGACTATCAAACTTTCCTCCAACAAGCCCTCACTTCCATTACCAGACAAAACCCACATCGTTATTCACAGGGACAACAAGATAGAAATATGGATGCACAACCAAGCATCCATCCACACCCCATTACCCCCTCTTCACATTTATCAAACACAGAGTACGCCAGCCCTGCCGCTGCAGTCACCGCCACCTCCCTCGCATCACAGATGGACTTCCACCAACCGATTCCAGCACCAGGTCCACTCGACTCATTCAAATATGACGAGCTCTGGATCAATCTCCGAGATACAGCCAATAGAGCAGGCCACACGCCGCTCAATCAGGCCGGACCTAATCTCAACACCCTCCATACACACTACACAGAGAACCTCCTCACACAGACCCTCACATATCTCGCATCTATCAGCCCAGAGAACGTCCAACGCACCATCACAGCCTTTATCAAGACGTCTCCTCAACCCCAATCCTATGCAAACGCCACCTCCTCTCACTCCCAACGTCAAGGAGTGGCTAGCCTTCCTGGGAATCCAAACCCCAGTCTATCAGTACCTTCAGTTATTGGACGAAACGGACCATGAGACAAACCACGAGTGGAACCAGGAACCTATCACTGGAAATATCAGGAGAACGGATACACCCTTACCACCAATGGAAGATTGCATTCCTATCGCATCAGAACCAACCCATGGGTCCCAGAGGCCTTTCAGCCTCGACATAAGGCTTCAAACGAACAACGTCCCAACCTTGCCATTTACCCAAACCTCCATGCCCTCGTCCTCGTCCTCGAGCAGATGGGAGACCATAATCCCATATGAGACTATCCCCAATGGAAATATGCAATCACCCACCGCATTCTACCGATCCCTTGGGCTCTCAAACTTCCCCAGGAACTCCTAATCGTATACTCGCACGGCTGCTGGGCCTGCCAAGGCGTCGGGCACATCGGTGCAGACTGCCCTACCTATAAGTGTTGATTTTGCAATGATTCTAAACATTACTCCTGGATGTGTGCTAGAAGACCAGCCACTCCAACTTATCCTTCTCATCATTCTACCCCTCTTCAGACCGTCACCTTTGAGGATGCCCGAAAATGATGCCACTTCCTCAAGAATGCTCTCATCCTAGGACAACACGCTCAACAAAACATCCTTTACGAAGATCCCAATATCATCATACCTCGACCAATGCGACGTGATCCTAACGCCACCGAAAACATCATGACCGAATACTGGTACCATCCGAACAACCATTGCATGGAAGGATGAATCGTCAACACCAGTGGCAACCCTATTCAATGCAAACAAATCTGTCTCATTGATGAAGACCCGGTCTATCAATAATCGAGTCGGAGTCTCGATATACAAAGGGGATAATGTTACGATTGTCTCCTCTATCTTGTAACAGTATGTCACTTCTCTTCGTCATCTTGGACTTGTCCTAG
>QFDT01001620.1:0-16570 GCA_003315915.1 Macrolepiota dolichaula
TATGGCAGGTGTTTTTGTCAGCGAGCAGTAGGGGATTGGTTGTGGTTGGGTTTCTGAGTACTTATTGATTTGTAGTTTTATCGCTGTCACTATCATTACCTTCTGTCTATCACACCATCATAGTACTGTCGTCTTATGCATTCGCTTTACAGATTCTTTGATTTCTCCCCGGCTCCCTTACTGGGTGTGTCATCAGACTCAGTACTTGAGATAATTCAGGACATGTTTCATGTGGCGTCGCCTAAGTTGGTTGAAGGACTTGTAACTAGTCAAGGCTACTAAGGTCCTACACTAGTAGGAGCGACGAGAAAGCGAACTCATTGATGTGATCCGGCATTCATTTACGTCCAGATATTTGACTCTTACGAACCTTACGTAGATAAGAACAAGCCTTCTTCTGGAGACACATCAATACCCTCCCCAGTTTTCCGTGGTCCGAAGAACCAAAATTCATAGTCTCGAAAATATGCTACGGACCTAAATTCAAGCGTAGAACCTTGACTATTTTAAAATGTCTTCCTGACACTAAACTGAGGCTCTATAACTCGGGTCGCTGGCTCCGGTACCGTGCTGACGATGTTCACTCCTTACTGCCTGATTATCGGGTCTAAAGTTGGATGTATAAAACGCATCGGTATCATTGATCCTGTGCCGGCAAGCAGGTCAACGACCCTTGGTTCATTTCAATAATGCTTCGCGGGTTGATCTGGAACCATTTGTCTGGTATCTGGCCATGATGAGACACACACGATCAAGTTTTGAGGACTCATTGGAATATTTGGACTCGGGCCGCTATGATTTGTTTCGAGTTTCGAACGGAATAAAGATTCGACTTGAACGTATTGTGTTCTAGAGAGCAAGATGTATCTACGCCTAAAACACCAAGTTCCTTCAAATTAGCTTTGTGCCATAATTGAATGTTTCTCATCTCTCGTTGCATGTACAGAAGCCTTAGTCCTTCTCAAGACACGACCATCAGAGCGATATACCGAAGGTAATAAAACCAACCTGCCCCGGACTGATTTCCCAATATATCTATCGTAAAACCGCCGTAGCGCGGTAATACATTGATGTACTGAATGTGAAAGGCATGCAGCGGTTCATCCGTAACGAAGTCCTCAGATCGGGTATACCGAACATAAGTTATCATCGACGCAATGCCGTCAACATCTACTTCTACTATCTTCTTTGACAGAACAAAGAATTTCGTTTCTCTGCTTCCAATTTCTAGCTATACCTTATAAAATTTATTTCGGAAGAATAGGGCAACCCTTTCGTCGGAAGAAGCCTCTTTCACTCGTTGATTGATTTGGGGGCAAATTTACACCATGGTGTCATAGCCTAAGTTGTGAGCAGAGGATCTCAGCCGTTACGACAAGAGGTCCGTGGACAGTTGAAGTTCCGAACGTGTAGTAAGTGGACGGAAGCAGTAAACTCAGTGAAAGAATAAATTTCTGAGTCCCGGGCGAATTTCCTTTGTGAATCAACCGACGTTTGCACCATGATAACATGTGTTATCACATACTAGTCGTGTTCATTTTCGAAGTTGGAGAGCTATCATTGAACCAGTCTATCCATCCCGCCTTATTCCTTAGTAGGCCATAAGCCATATGTGTGCTAATTTGATTGAACAATTACGTTGGTGACACGCAAGAATCGGGTAAGCAGTTGACGAAACGAGACTAAGGATATTCAGGTTAGGGTCGGAATTTCGTTAGAATCATTAGGTTATTTGGCTGCGCCAATTAGACGCCTCAGGTTACTGCATTCGTGGGTTAGTATGGCTTTGGTTCTCTGAGACCTTTCACAGCTCACTTCACTGCCGATTAGACAACAGAACATCCTACACGAATGCAGTACACGGGACCTATTCCGCGCACAGGCTTGTCTGGCGGAAACAATACCAAACAGGATTAGAAGAAAGATGGGATAAAACAAAACAAGTAAATAAAAGAAGAGGTAGTGAGAGATTGTATTTATCTATATATGAAGACATCCCTAGCGTTTCTCTCCTTGAACGGCTCAAGGGAATCCCGAAATTCCTCTACAATCATGTCCGCAAGTCCTCCCCCGATTCATCGAACGTGCTACGTAATTAAAAGCTCGTGACTCAAACGCCATGGCAAAGGGAAATGCTTTGTACGGATATTGAGATAAGTGTTATGATAGTTTTCTTGTATCAGCTCATCTCGAAGGCTTAAGTTGTGTGATATGCCAACAAACATAAGAATTCTGCCAATCACAAACTGCCAATTCTCATCCGACCCTTCCGCCGCCTATCCGTGCAGGAGTACACGGTGGTTTACTACATGCTTTCATGACAAACTCCTAGCGACTTTCGCCTTGTGATTTGCCTGACATCGAATAGCTCCTTTCTGGTTTCAGAATCCAGTCAGGAAGGTCTTCCTTCTCTTTCAAGCTTGTTCGGCTACTCCTCTGACTTCAATTCGTCGGATCTTATATCAGGACTGATACCATCCTTTTTTTCTCGTTATTCGATATGATCGTCTGTGAAAAATGCAGCCGCGAGTTCGAGGATTGGGCTTTCAGAACGAGGAACCCTAAATTACGTTTACCCTAGTCCGGTTCTCGGTCCTTTACCCATCCCTGAAAACCTGGGGGAAGGGCATTAACAAGGATTTGACAAATACTCCATAACTTCTGAGAAGCCAGGATGAAGAGGAAAAACTCGTGTTACACCCGGACCGGAGGTATTAACAAATAAGAAAGCAATGAAGGGTAATCTACGAAGTAACATATTCTTGGCGATGAAACTGTACTACCGCCTTCTCGATTCTAGACATTGAACATAGGCTCAACCTTAATTAAAAAAGCTGTACATCAAACTAGTCATGTTGAGACAGCCCGAGTCATCTGAGGGAATGACTGGCGGGCGTGATCCCTGTAACACTCAAAAATTCCTGGGCGCTGTGTTGTTACCTCTGACATGCTGAACCGAGAGGGGAACTCACAAACGAGGGACCGTCAAACTACTTCGGAAATGGTGGAACGTATGGTCCCAAAGTCGGGAGTGGGCTCAAGTCGCAGATCGAGTCTCAACAGCCCATTGGGACCATGCTAATAATCGGTTAACCAGTCACTTGCTGTTGCCATCGTTGAATTGATGCAGACACATGAACGCCTGCCCGCAGCCATCGGAAACAATCTATAGCTAACTGTCTTCTCATCCTCTTTTTCAAACTGGGACGAGGCCCGGATAACCCGATCTTCCCTGACATTGATACTTTATTGAAGTCGCCGCGCAATCTTCGGATCAGATGGCGGCAGAACCGCTCGTACTGTCCAAAGGTAAGCACAACGCTCATATCTCCTCCACCTCACGTACTGAATATTCGTAGTTTCTACTAGTCTACCATACCCTGAACTGGAAGCTGGTCAGAATACGGAAGATTATGAAGGGTTTTTTCCATTTTCTATTGATGTAGATGTTGCCCAGGCTGTCAAATCGTTACATCTTTCTCTCACACACATGAGCATGATGTGAGTTTGAGAGCTATTAGATCACTTGATGCGCGTCAGGCGCTGACATCTTGACGCTGGCTGTTAAGTCACCTCCAATGAAGATGGGAACACAAATGGTTGCGGCGCCTCTATGATTCCCTGGTGTCAGATCTCGCTGTGTGCCTAATTCCCCAAATTTATGGGAGTCATAAAGCCCTCCTATGCTATCCTTGAAGGAGTTCTGATCTGATACTCATACGTGCCACATATAAGTCAGTCTATCGGGTTCGCTGCCGCTATTGGTCGTTCCTCTTCATCGTTCTTCCCCTCATTCGCTCAATCTCTATTTCACGCAAAAGGTTGAGGAAGATATGGAAAGCGAAATCTTAGCACAAATCACGACTAATGCTGAAGAGTTCAGGAATGTCCGAGTATGCTTCCAAATCTTTCTTACTGAAGATTTTCATTAACGGAACAACATAAAATCATCACTTCTTACTAGAATACTACGCGTGCGTAAATCTAATTTTGAGATTTTCCGGGGACACAAGGTGCATTAGTTCTAAATAAATATGAACACAGTTGCCGCTGTGGTGATTATGGTGAGTGGGTGAATTCTTTCGTCGTGTATAGGACTCTCCTTAATGTAGCGACAGATCCTGGAGTTAGTTTTGACCTTTGACATGGAAGTGGCGTGTGTATGGAAAGTGCCTTGGAATGTAATGAAGATCCTTTACCTTGTGGTGAGGTACATGCCTTTCGCTGATGTTACGACTGCTGTAATCTGTAAGTGTCGACTCGTCTGCGTGCGAAGAATTGTACGAGCTGATTGTTCCCAGTTCTGTTTAGTAAAAGATTCCCGATCCATACATGCGAGATTTTGTATGAATTTACGTCCTGTAAGAGTTGCCGTCTCAACGATATTTGGAAATCATAAAATTATATACGAACAGGGATGTTTTGTGTCGGAAAAATCTTCACAGATGGTGGGTGCTGGGTTTCTTCACTTGACTATGTCCTCGTTGATTCGGTTTGAAGTGATATTTGCACTTCGGACTTGGGCCGTTTGGGGGAGGAATAGATATGTTGGGCTTGGTCTTGTCATATGTTATATGGCTGCATGGCTCGTCATCCTCCTTTTCAACGGACTCTATTTGAAGACTGTAGTCTGTGAGCTATTTCATCAGTTCTTGCTTTCTACTGGGGTTTACGAATACTTTATAGATGATATTTCCCCTACCCCCAATCTGATAGGCTGCGTCGCAACGAGCTCGACTAGTTTATTATCTGTTCCCTTTGCTGCGAAGATGACGCTCAACGCAAGTAGGTCACTGCATTCTCTGGCGTGACTAGAACTGATGGATTGTGATAGTAATGTTACTCCTGATGATCATTGCAGTAATTTCAACCCGTACGCAGATAACGAAGTCCTAGTAGCCACTCCGGACTATTAACTTTCAGCCCTTCGAACAGGTCCGTCTTCGAACCTCTTAAAGATTATCTTCCGTGATGGTCTGTCACTGTTATGTTATTTCTTATTGACACTGACCCATACACGACTTCTTCAGGCATCATATACTACATCTATATATTCAGTGAGTCCAGACAGATGATGTTTTTCCGCAACCGGATGACAATTTGGATGTGCAGTTTTCGCATTTCTTAATTTCTACGTAATACTCAAATTACCGGTACGTCAAAAGTTCGTGTCAGATTTTACACATCCACATGTTTGTCTCTTTAGAAACCTTATTCTGCCTTGTTACTCACGTAAGTTGTGCAGCAAGATCGGCCTCTGAAATCTATTGATATCTTGAAATGCAGGGCGGAGAGGGTGACTTACTCAGTCCTTGCCTGTCGGGTCGTTCTGCATATAAGGGAGCAGAATCAACAGCAAACTCTGGATACTAATTGTCTGAGTGGGACTCAATTGAGCATTCGAATAAGGCAGGACGTGGAGGTTGAACGTTGAGGGGCTCAATTCAACTTATGAGTCAATCCTTATAGTAGGTGATCCGGGAATACATGTAGTGAGCACTCCTTGTCCCTGGGCGTTCGTCTTCATTTCCGTATTTCGCAACACCCTTTCGTGATACAGCTCTTACCCCTTCAATAATCTATTATAAATAGCTTATAATTAAACACATACAATAAGATATCAGCCAGCTTTAAGCATAGAGAGCCAACCCGACGCCCAGGAGCTAACTTCGTAATTTACAAGCAACATATGCGAGTCAGATGCTAGCATTCCGAAACCGCGTGTTCCGAGGAATGAAGATCAAAACGAGTTGTCAAAATTTCCGTTCCTTCCTGATTGCCTATAGCTCTACCTCTGGCAATACAATGAAGGATTAGTATTGAAACGAATGACTGACCAACGTCATATCAGAATACCATACTTCCAACGTGCAGGGTACGAGGATCCACGTACTTGGCATGCGACCGCAATAGCACCAACAATGTCACCAAAGAACGGACCAGCACTGATCCCAACAACTCCAACAATGGTGATTGGTATGTTGATTCCCGCAGACTCAATCAGTATGTTTATAATCCGAAGATGGCCTATGGCGGGTGTCGACGACCCGAAGCATGCTACCAGCATACGCTTATGGAGAAGTAAGCGAGTGATGATAAAACAAGTCGCATACAAATTAAGCAGAATGTTAGAACCAACTGCAATGGCTTGGAATACAGTAACGAGACGAGTGTTGCCGATCATGGCAGCTCCAGAAAGCCCTGTGACTTTTTGAAATTGGTTATTGACAGAGGTCAGAAACCACAACATAACGTACTCGTTGTTACGGCCCACAGGTACAACGGGAATAAGAAATATATTTTGCCAAGCCGGGATGAACCTGATCCCATGGTCTCTTGTATCGTGTAACATCGCCATACCTAGCACTGGTTCAAGAGATATATTGTCTCAAAGTATCTGATTACTCACAATAATGGCGTCGGTCATTGTCACGATAAGTACGGGGAAGATACTACAACATATTGCCAATGCTCTGGTCAGCTCTTCCCCATGTACCGGATTCGCCAAAGTAGAGGTAATCCGATAAGTGTTCCAAAGGAAACAGACAGCTTCATAACCTAGATTTAACACGATTAGAATAATGATATAGATTCTCCAGAATCTTCGCCGACTCATCTGCCTCGATGACAGGCTCTGGATAGAGAGAATCGCGAGTGTAAGGAAGCTTCCAACGAACAGAGCTGTGATGATCATCCCGAGAGATGTCCACATACTCATCTGCAATTGTTGGGTGCAGGGGACTTCTGTGGTTGCTGGCATGTCGAAATGGTGGACGGATTGACAAAGCGGGGGGATCCGTCTTATACAATGGTGCAATGTGAATGCATTTGGATTTTTTGTTTCACTAGACGCAGATCACAAACAAAGGTACGCTAACCCAAATTTGCATATCATGATCATGATAAAAAATGATGTACCATATGGTAGGTAAGACAACCCTGCATTATACACCACAGCCGTATGCTAACAACTAACCGGTGATATGTCCCTCCGAAAACACCCACCTCCCCTCCATTGCTGGCGAGTGATTTTGGGATAGTACTTCATTGTGTAAAAATACTGCCAGAAAGCACTTGATTCGTGATTCATCTTAAGATCCAACTACCTCATTGATTCAATCACGGTAGCACCTCTCTTGTTGCTCTGTGCTTTGAAACATCATTTCTACACGAAATATCCTTGACTCCGAGTTCCGATCACCTGTCCGAAAAGCGTGGAAATATGCAATGCCATTTGTGTGATATAACTCGCCGCCCTCAGTTGCATCGTACCTCGTGGAGATCAATAGGTAATGGATCGCGGGTTGATTTATGAACGTGCTGACTAGTCGCAGTACTCGTGGGGACCACTGAAATAACTTGCCCTAGAATCTTGCAGTGTTTTTCACTGAAACATGCTTGATCATAATAAGCACTGGATGTCTCTAATTCCGTACAGCAGATATCCAGGGTGGCAACAACAATATTTTATCTTTGTCCTACGCACGCGAGTTACTGACATTCGTGAGTTCAATAAAATTTTGTTTGTGTATTTGAAATGTTTGTGTGTTATGTGTCATCTGACTTTCTTTGACATGAACAACAGATGATGCATTAATGATGGGCGAAAGTCTCCAAAGGGTATCTGTGAGGGACGTGATTGTGCCTCTCTGTGAGTGGGTCTCTCTTTCACGACACACGGTGACTGCGTAGGATACAATCGCTACGCTGGCTCGAGGAGGAGTGGAGGCAGGAGGAGGTGACCGTGTTTGTGACTCCGCTGAGAATATCTTCATTCCTTCGTCACCGACCCACACTTTGCGACTGGCACCAGATATTGCAAGCCGACTGCTGAGATTTGAGACTAACAAACAACACTCACCCTGATGTTACTTGACACGTGACTCCCACACAGCCTTGACGAGGTGCTTTTACCCTTCACTCATGTCTCTACTAACCCATATCAAAACCGCGAGTCGTGAACGGATTAGAGGCAGGACGACTCAAGTTCCCGCATGCCGCTACACAAGTGCCTTTGTTCGGTTCTTGAGGATAAATAATTATCAGGTGCTGACGAAGTGAGTTCCCATTGCGAAGTGCCCATTTGTGCAATCACATACTTATTCCTATAGTTGTAGATCTCTGCCATCTTCTCTTGTGCACAGCCTAGTTGCCCACCTGACTACTGTGGCGTGGTCTCTCTACCATCCCCCCTATGCATCCAGTTCTTTTTACGTGTGCTGGGTTTTGCCCCGGCTTGCCAATTTGTTATTGCGTAAAAGGCCACTTTGTACTGAATCTTATGCTCGGCCGCTCTATAGTATGTCAATTCGCGTGTCTGCCATCAGAAACTTTCGCAGGGCCTGATGTCATCTCAAGCGACAAGCGATCCATCGCGAGTGAGCTCACACCTAGATTTCCACGACAGGCTCGAATGAGACCGGGTGTTGAGTAGCGCTTGTGGCCAGTCTGGGGAGACATTGATGGCCAAACGATGGCGAGAGCCGATTAGTTTACCTATCCATAAAGGATCATATCTCTTGTGAGCTGCGACCTATATCTCCGGAAGGGCGGGGTTCCGGGGCACTCTGCTGCTCATTTTGGAGGGGATGGACCTATAAGTATATCGCTTAGGTTTGTGAATGGCTTTCCGTCTGACCCAATCCGCCTCAACATGGACTCAGTAGGACTTTCCCCGCTCGTTCAGGAGCTTTCCGTTGGAATTGAACACTACATGGAGGTTAAAGTACGTTAAAACTCTTCTTACATCGTTGAATGCTTACTCAAGATATTGTAGAGTCTCACAAGTAAGTGTCAATATGCCCCCACACAGACTCGCAGATGGGTTGAAATTTGTATTGACGCGGATGAAGTTGCGGCGATGGTGATTATGGTGAGTGTATTTTTATCCTCCGACGATAACTCTGGGGTGTTGAATCGTAAGAAGGTCTTTGATTGGCTGTTGACGTTTGAGATGGAGGTATCTCATATCTGGCAAACACCATGGAATATGATGAAAGTGTTGTATATCTTGTCGCGATATATGGCTTTCATAGATGTGACTGCTGTAACCATACGTGAGTGGTGTACTTATTGGCACCAACCCAAGTAATCTCATTTTATTGTCTGATAGTCTTATCCAGAGTGGCCTTCCCTGTAGAAATGTGTAGAACTGTATACCAATGTGCCGGAGGTATGATCTCCCAGTTCAAGTGTAGCGTGATAGATCTGATCCCATACCGAAAGCCATGTTTTGCGTCGGAGATGCTATTGCGGAACGTAAGTAGCACAATGCCATCTCATTTGCGATGCTAATGCGAAGAATTCCTAGTCATCTTTACGCTTCGGACCTGGGTTGTCTGGGGCAGAAGCAAGAATTTAGGAATTAGCCTGGCTGCCTTCTACGCGGCGATGTGGGTGGTAGCAATCCCAATACCCTTTGCTTTCTATCTGCACACTATAGTCGGTAAGCCTTGATGACTGAGAGTATCAAAACGAAATTGTGTTCATAAGCAAACATTCTCCAGATATGCCATCGCCAGCACCCTTTTTAAGTTGTGTCCTGCAGGGGACGGGTGTACTAATCTCAGTCTCGTTTGCGGGGTGTACGTTGTTCAACCTCGGTGTGTTCCCATTTTTTCCCGCTTCTCGGAGATAAGCCAACGAGCGGGTGTTCTACAGTGATGCTCATCCTGATGGCCGTCCGGGCGGCATCATGGTGTAAGTCAAGATTAATACTACAAAGTATAGATAAATTTATGATGTCGTGATAGATAGATCAGGGGAAAGGTCTGACCTGACAACGGCGATTTATCGTGATGGTACATGATTCAATCATGATTGTTTATGTTAAGTTGACCGATTTTTCAGGTATCATATATTATGTCTACATATTCAGTACGTCTGGCAGAGCCAATTCCACCCTGTATAACACACTAAATTGACTGCAGTAATTTCGTTCCTCAATTTCTTCGTGAACCTCAAACTTCCGGTGCGTCAGATGGTCCCATGCAATCAATCTGCGAGTGTCTCAAGCAACCGATCATTCAGGCAGACTATTCGGGCCTACTCTTTACGTTTGTCTCGACATCATAGCGTCCGAATGTTCATGATCACTAACTTCTTTGAAAATTGCTAGCATGGATCGGGTGCTTCATTCCATATTGTCATGCAGAGTCATCCTGCACATACGACAACAGCGCCGACTTGCGGTATGCTCTGGTTCTCTGACTCGACTTTCAACGATTAATTTCGTCCAGTGATTAGATACGTCCTACACGAATGTAGTGCCACAACGGCCCAGGGGACCCCTTCTGCGTACAGGTTTCTCTGGTGGGGGACGATGAGCAAAAGCAAAGGTTCATAGTGATTATTTTTTCTCTTTCTTTTTCTTCTATGTGCACAGAGATTTTTCTTGAGATATTGAAGTTGAATCCCCGTCTCCATTTGTTGCGTAAAGGTACTTCAAGCTGAAGCTCGATTCATACGCAATCCTAGCCTCTAATTCCCGTTACATTGATCTGATTCCGCCGACCCATGGAGCCGTGACACAATAGGACACGCTTCGCTCAGATATTGATATGCACCAGTATATACCATGACAATGTCCTTGTATTTGCTTCCCTTGAGGACTTTGGTTAAGCACAGCACCTTCGTATAACCAAACATAAAAATCCTATTAATCACAAGTCGGTGATCCATATTAGCCTCACCGGCTACCCCCACAGCCATATGTCTAAGAATGCACGGAGGTCTATTTCTAAGTCTACACACCTTAATGACGGATTGAGCAAAGCCTTCTTTGTGAATTATCCACCAGAGTCTCTATCGGACCAATTCGGTCTTCCTTCCATTCGGCGAACTACTCCTCCGAATTCGATTTGTCACCCCTCATATGAGGAACAATATCCTCCATCTGCTCACCACTTGGTACGATCGACCGTAAAATGCCTCCGCAGCTTCAGGGATTCCGCCTTCTGGTATGATATATGCCTCTCAAATATCCCTTCGCCTCTGTGTCATGATTACGTTTACCTCGATCCAACTTTGCTACTTCACGATCAACCCCTGAAAGACTAGCAGGTGGTTACTGACGAAGGCCCTGCAGCCCCAATGGAACGTTCAATGGGATCTGTGACTCGAATTCGGTCCCATACTGGGCCTGCGCATTCCATCCCCAAAACTGCTCCCGGACTAGTTTGACAGTCGCGCCGCGGATATGACCTCTCCTCGAGGATCAGTGTGTGAGTGTACCAACGCGCCTTCCAGGAATAGGTGAGTATGACATGAGGTTACACTCCTGCCAGTCATCACCTCACTTAACTCGGGTTGTGTTGACTTCGGTATACAGCGTTGTAAGACAGGCCTGAACCTAGTTCCAAGGCATGACGATGGGAATTTAAATAGAAATTAGAAGAGATTCAGCGCCGCAGTACTGTCACCGAAAATGTCGCACCTTGTAAGTCACCCAGTATGCTTTCTTTTGGACCTGTCAATATCTCCGGTACGGGTGGCAGGAGACCCTCCTGTGGAACACGAGTTTCTCCGCCCCTCCTGCCTTCTTCACAGATATGAATATACAAAGCACTAGCCACTGGCTGTTATCGTATAATCAACACTCATTATCTATTAATGTAAATTTCGCCCAGGCTGTCAGATCACGACAACTTCTTCTCACACACATGACGTTGAAATGAATTCTGAGAGTTATCAGAGCACTTGATACGTCAGAGGTTGGACAGTGACATCAAGTTGTTGGGACCCTTCCATTTCGATGAAGACGGGAACAATGTTGATTGATACGGATACACGCATCTGGATATGCGCTCAATACCTCGAATTCTTCAAGGAGACTCATAAACCCTCCTTGAATATCGTCCTCGAAGACTATATCAATTTGCGGCCCATCGCACGCATGTCCATCGGTTTTGAATCACCCTTCAGTGAATTTACTACTGCAGGAGGCCAACGATAATACTTGATATCGGTGAGGATCTGTCATTTCACCGCCAAGCCGTCTATAAATATTCTAACAGAATCTTTATTTGATACACATACATGTCTCATATAAATCAGTCCACCATGAAATTTTATCGGCTTCGTTACCCACCACCAACAACTCCTCTGAACCTTCGTATCCTCACTCAGGATTCCACCGTCTGTTTCATATAACAGGTTTAGCGACGACATGGAAAATGACATACTAGCACAAATAGCGACTGGGGTTGACCAGTTCAGAAATGTCCGAGTATGTGTCCATACCTTCTTTTGACGGCCAGATACTGTTAACAAATTGTCATACTGCATCTCGCCAGATGACTACACGTGCGTAAGCCCACTTTTGAAATATCGTAGGGCACCAAATACGTCAGTTCTAAATCAGGATGAGCCTAGTTTCCGCTGTGGTGATAATGGTGAGTAGGCAGATTCTTTGCTGTCGCATATCCGAACCTCATAACTGTATTGGTAGGTCCTTGAATTGGTCTTAACTTTTGACATGGAAGTCGCATGTGTATGGAAAGTACCTTGGAATGCGATCAAGTTCCTTTACCTTGTCGCGAGGTATATGCCTTTCGTCGATGTTACCACTGCTGCAATCTGTAAGTCTCAATTTATCTGCATGTAGAGTATGCGCAAGTTAATTGTTCCCAGTCCTGTTTAGTAACGGGTTTCCAATGCATACATGTAAGAATTTGTATGAGTTTACGTCCTGTAAGAGTCGTCACTTCAACAATATATGACATTTATTAAATTATATCCGAACAGGGATGTTCTGTGTCGGCAACATCTGCATAGATGGTAAGTGTCGGGTGTTCTAGTATGCAATATATATTGTTGATTTGCTTTGAAGTGATTTTTACGCTTCGTACATGGGTTGTCTGGGACAGCAATGGATATGTGGGATTTTTCCTCATCATATGTTGCATGATTTCGTGGCTCGTTATCCTCATTTTCAATGGGCTTTATTTGAAATCTGTAGTTTGTAGGTGTTTTGTATCATTTTCTCTTGCGGCTCACAGTTATTCCACAGACGAAATATCCCCTGCCCCCGGATTGATAGGTTGTGTTGCAACGAGTTCAACCACTCTATTGTCTGTCCCCTTTGCTGCAAAAATGGCACTCAACGCAAGTAGGTTATTGCAACATCTGATGTGACCAAATCTGACAGAACGCGAAAGTAATGTTACTCATGATGGTCATTGCGGTAATTTTAAACAGTACGCAGATCACAGTCTTGTTAACCATTTCAAACCCTTGACTTTCGGCCTTTTAATCAGGAGCACGTTCAGACCTGTTGAAAACCATCTTCCGTGATGGTCAGTCCCATCAACATAATCATTTATTCCACTAATACAAACCACACAACTGACTCAGGCATCATATACTACATCTACACATTCAGTACGTCCCGGAGTAAATGATGTTTCATCGTAACTGAATGACATCTCCAATTGACAGTTTCTGCATTTCTTAATTTTTACGTGAACCTCAGATTACCGGTATGTTCAATAATCACGCTGATCATTATTCACATCCAAACGGTTGCTTTTCAGAAAAATTATTCTTCTTTATTACTTACGTGAGTCTTTCAGCACGTTATCCCGCGAAAATCATTGATATTTCGGGGTGTAGAGCAGAGAGGGTGATTTACTCAGTTCTTGCTTGTCGGGTTGTTCTGCATATACGGGAGCAGAAAGAATGGCACAAATTGGATACAGGCTCTCCTCATGGGGCTGAATCAAGTATCCGAAGAAGACAAGAAGTGGAGAACTGAAATTCAGTTTGTATAATAAATCAAACTTTGAAATCATTGGATTAGGGGCGCGAAAATCCTACCGCGATAGCCTAGTCGATAAGAACATAGATTAGAGGACTACCACCAGTAAGGGACGAGCACTGGCGGCAGACCATTGTCTTTGTGGACGCCATTACGGTCCTGTCACGATAAGCTCGTGGCTTCTCGCACGGGACTGTGCATGGCATCTGCAGTTCCTCCTCATCGTTCATCCCGCCAGCTGCTCCCTTTTACCTCACGACTTCTAGTCGACACAGGTGACATAACGCCAGGAAGTCCCAAGAAGGTCGCCCAGCCGCGATGGCCCCACCTGCTTATCTCAGCTAAGTTTTCACTAGCATGTGTGCCCTGCGTCGCAAGTAAGCTCTCTCGGGCTTTTACCCAATAATGCACACATGCTCACTCATTTTTTGAGCGGCTCCCGCTCCACCCCTTTAGCACCCCTGATCATAGTCATAAACCTGTCCCAGAACATTTGACCCTTACTCCATACATACTTTCACTCATTGAGACGTTACCACACAGTCCTGGCAAAGAGAGCCAACCCGACGCCCAGGGGATAACCCCATAGTTTGCGAATAATACGTGTGAGTCGGATACTAGCATTCTGAAACCGCATGTTCCGAAGATCAAAATAAGTTGTCAAGTTTTCCATTCCATCCTATAGCTCTACCTTCAGTGACATTTTATCAGAACCCAATAGCTTCAATGTGTAGGATACGAAAATCCACATACTTGACTTGCTATTGCAATAGCACCAACAGTGCCACCATAAAATGGACCAACACCGATCCCAACAACTTCAACAATGGTGGTTGCTATGTTGATGCCCGCAGACTCGATTAGTATGTTTATAATCCAAAGACGGCCTACGGTGGGTGTCAACGACCCGAATCGTGCTACCAGCATATGGAGAAGCAACCAAATGATAATAAAACAAGTCGTATGCACATTGAACAGAATGTTAGGACCAAGCGCAGTCGCCAATATCACCATCACTGATCACTACAATTCTTCATTTACGTGCTATGATAGCAATCCTTAGTAGTTCACTGCTGATGGAACGGACTTGAATGTGGACGTGTATATTCTGCTGTTAACACTTGTACTATGTCATTATGTTGGGTATGTCAAGTAATAACCTGACTCTTATCTTATATATGTGCAGATGGTTTGGTGGCGTCTTTCCTGGACTTATGTATGGTTTTCAACCTCTTGGTATGTTGGGTAGTCTCTCTGATTGCGTACATGATGGAATATTAGAACAAGTCTTCTTTATAGAGCGATTACAACGACCTGCTCATAACGTGCGCCAGTACCTTTCATCTGTCTTCTCGGAATACCAATTCTCTTGAGTGAACAGCATACAACGCGTACTCGAATCTGTAATGGCTTGTCGGTGTATCCTAAGCATACGCGAAGAGGGTCGACAAGCCACGTGCACTCCAGTTGTTCACATTCTCTCCTGAATGGTTTATGCTTCTCAGACTCTTGGGTTCGAAGAGGGGCACGCGCTATCTTATAGTCCTGGTGGCACTGGAATTACTCTGAAAGTATTACACCCATGGAGCTCAACTACTTACCATAGGAGCAATAACTGAAGGTTGTGCCATAGAGATACGCGAGCACCCATTGCTCCCCTGCATCTTATGTTCTGCCTCTGTTCAGACCTACAAATTCTATATGTCAATCAAGATGTCTGTCGTTTTGTTGCTCACTTCCTAAATCACACTATTTCCATCTCCTGTTCTTTATTCATTCATACTCATAATATCTTGATAGTTGTATGCTACGTGTCAGTCCGGACGACCCTGACCATCGCCACAATTCAAAAGTTGAGTCACGGTACCCATACTCCACAATTTCCTAGCAGAGCACTTCAAATGATACTTTTGATGCACAGCGCGGATGAATGGCAATGAAATATGACGATAGGAAACTGAGTATTTCTAAACAGGCTGTGATATAGTGTCGGCGAGATAAGAGGCAGATATCAGTAACAGGCGCTGATGTGTATCGTGTGGCGAATTAGACAGCCCAGTATCAGGTTTCAAGTGCAGTAATGACAGCGGTGAAGGGAAGCAAACAATTGAGCTATGGGAGTATCTCCTGACGGAATTTCTCTATATGGGTGAGGCCCGTCTGTACTCATCCCTTTCTTGATTGCAATGCACAGCATACGACACTGATCAAGCCCTAGTTCTCAGGAAATTCCTAGCCTCATGGCTCCGCTGTAGGTTAAATATGGTCTCGGAGTCAGATTGATTGCTGTGTATTCAAACATAGGAAAGCCTTAGTAAACGTGTACCGCAATTGCGGCCTGTCAAGTTAAGTAGCTGTATACATTCATTGGTCCTAATTACCACCACCCACCCACCCAACCGCCCCACCACACAAAGCCCGCATAACATCAAAGTGCCGTAGGGATGAATACCAACGCAGAAGTCATGTGTAATGGGCAACCGACTTGGACCCAAGTTCATCTGAAAGAGGCTATCTATCGCAATGCAAACCTCGACCCCGCCATTTCCTTCTTTATTCCCGCACCAACGCCAACAAATTACGAGCATATTCGCGAGCGGTACGGAAGTATTCCTCCTACACGCAATAGGATCCCTAGTGGCCCTCCTCGGCCACCTAACGCTTTCCTTCTTTTTCGCGCCGATTTCGTCTCACACATGAAAGAATTAGGTTTTACTGGAAAGAGTTGTCATTTATCCAAAGCAGCTCAGGGACTTCAGTTAGCAGGATTAATCCGAGACGACTATAGTCGTCGAATCGGCTGGGATTAATCCA
>QFDT01001621.1:0-28683 GCA_003315915.1 Macrolepiota dolichaula
CCTTCTCTTGCTTCCCCCGAGTCCTCTTCCTCCTTTCCCTTCTCGTCCTCTCAAGTCGCCTCCTCCGGGGGGACCTATGGATGATTTATTCTGTGGCGCTTCAGAGCGCGTTGAATGTCGATGATGGCTGAGGACGTTTGACTCGCCGATCGACATCCCACAAGACGTTGAGGGTATGTGATGAGTGGCTCAGTATAGTTGCGTGGCTCACTAGCAGCTTCATCGTAGACCCCGACGGCGAGGGCATCTTTCGTGTGTTCATCAAGATACGAGGGCGTCAAGTTATCGCCTCAGGCTGAAGCTTTGTGGATGTGGTTCCCGGCATTGAGTATTGATCCAATGGCGGCTCAACTTTGCTGGCTGTGTGGTGCTCGTTCTGGTTTTGGCTTCGGGTTGGCTGGTATCTGTGAGATATGGTCTATCTACAGGCGCTATAGCTCCGGCTTTTAATGCCGTTGAGCTGGCGGTGCGTTTGGTACCGTGTTTTCCTTTACGAGGACGCCTGCGATGGTTTGGGGTTGGCTGCTCTCGGTTTCTGGCGATCCGCGAATCTATTACGGTCCTGCTATGCGGTCTCAAGCGAGTCTGGTCGGGCGAAGGTTCATCGTGTTGGACGAGTATAGCTTTCATTCTGAGGTGGGGAATTGACATGCATGGATTCGGAATGTCTCCTTCAAGAGGTCGACCGGTTGCAATGTCTCCTTGTTCAGGCTTCTTGGCTGTGGTTGCTGTTTCTGGTGTTTCGTCGAATATCTCGAGGCCGGTTATATTTGAGTAGGCTTTTTTTTTTTTTGAATGAGGAAAGTGTATCAGGACGAATTTGCTTGTACGCTACGGGGGAGGCCGTGCTACCACGATGTTTGACTTCCGATGCTGTCTCTGTGGGCTTGAGAACCTCTTGGGAGCTGGGCTTGCTTTTCGTCTTCTGTGGCGTCTTAGTGTGATACTTCATCCATTATGTCCTGCTGAATCGTCGTGACCTATTAATGCTTGGTTCAGCTTAGAGCACTGGATCCAGGGCCCGACCGGGTGAGTGCTCTTACTGTTGCTACGACTTTGCGGTCTAATTGTCAATACAGGTTCGTTACATTATTCCACCGAACCGACTGATGTCATTTAGATATGGCTGATGAAAGGTAGGCAATCTCTGTAAGCAAATCCAGGTAGGTTTTCTTTCCCCAAGTAAGGGTTGATCCAACCCTCGTGCCCCCTTGTCGCGGGACTTGGGCTTAAGGCCTTCGGGCTGACCAAGTGCACGTTAATATGGATCAAGGTAAGTTATTTTCTGTCCGTGTTTCAGGCAATACGATGTTTGCAGATAA
Organism: Macrolepiota dolichaula; assembly: GCA_003315915.1. Classification (NCBI taxonomy): domain Eukaryota; kingdom Fungi; phylum Basidiomycota; class Agaricomycetes; order Agaricales; family Agaricaceae; genus Macrolepiota; species Macrolepiota dolichaula. Next base: position 1,323 of record QFDT01001621.1, read on the forward strand.
TACGAAATCAATGCGAGTTTCCCACATTTTCCTATGTTGTGAACGCTGGCGATTGCACAATACAGTAGTCAGTCTTGTAACTTGTTCGACTTTGTTTCAAAATCATATTCTTGATTTTTGCATGTGTGGGTGCGCGGCCGCGGCAGTGTGTCCGTTGACAAGGATCATGAGTTTGCTTATGTTTGTGTAGGGGACTTGTTTGTAGCACACGCTCGTTTGGGTATAGTGCCTTGGAAACATCACATTAGGTCTAAACATCGGCTCATACACATTGGGGCACTTCGGAAGTGGCAAGACCGGGGAATGAATGCAGGACCATTGGCATTGCTCATCATTAATCTTATACTTGAACTTGATCAATCTGAAGGGGCGGGCGAATAGTTGCTAAAATTTGATCAGGTGCTTACTACTGGCTGGTCAGTAAACAGAACGTTCGAAGTAAACGCTCTCACAAGTGTCCATAACCCATCTCGTTGTTACGATTTACCGATCCACCGTCCCAGTACAAGGTGCCTCACAACAACAAGTCCCGAAATGCCCACGACAATTACACTCCCTAATCGATCGTAAATGTTAAATGATCAGACCAAAACTCAACGGATGAACGGCTCACCAGCATAAAATCCTACTGCCTCAAACCCCCCGGTCCTCGCATTAATGGCACCTGAAATAGGCGGTCCAGCGAGCGCACCCATTGCAGTAATAGTCAGGAACATTCCAATTCTTCTTCCAGCATCACCCTCTCCACCAAAATTCATAATCGGGTTCAGCGAGAGCGGAGCAAACGCCCCCACACAAAACCCATATAACAGTGTCACTACGATGAGAGGACCAGTAGAACGTGCAAAGGGCCAGGCGTAGGTGAGAATTCCAGCGGAAAACGTGAATGGGATCAGGACATTGAGTGGTCCTGTGTATACGGCAGTTTTTGTCTAGCTGAATGGCATAAGGAGGGGAGTGTACATACCGAATTTATCTGCCAAAATACCTGCGGTCCATCGGCCGAAGGCAGAGCTCGCATTCGCAATAGAGACAAAATAAAATGCCAGATCAGGTGGGCTCCCGAGCTGAGTTGCGCTGATATTGATGTATGTCAATACTGAATGGATGGTGAATATCTCCACAGTATTGTTAGAAGGAAGACTGACGTACCCGTGTAGATACCCAGGAATATGATGGATGAAGATGCACAATACATCGTATATGCTGTGTTCTTGAATGCTGGGAGATTTAAGAGGCCTCCCTTGACGTTCACAGGAGGTAGCCGAGGCTTCATCGTCTGTACGACTTGTCGGTGCCTATCAATATTGCCGCGTGAACAAGAGTGCCCACCAAATTACATATTCCAACAGCAACGAAGATAATGAACCCAATGATCCTCATGGTCCACGAAAAGCTACAAGTAATTAGACTTGAGCAGACGAGAAATAAGAATGAAAGTATTTACCCGACACGAGGAAGGAGGTTCTTAACAATAATTGGGATCGTCGTTCCCCCTATAGAGGACCCAATAGCCATATACCCCAACGCACGGCCGCGTTTATTCTTGAACCAATGTGCAATAATTGGACTGCAAGATCCGAAGAAACACCCGGCTGCTATCTGCATCATTCACTGTTTAGATAAGTATTAAATGTAAACGGGACAAGATACACACGCCTGTAGTAATCCCTTGACACAACAGAAAATGCCAGTATTCCGTACATTGCGCAATTAGAAAAGTCGCAAGTACAAGAAGAATGCTGGAGGAGAGGAAAATAGATCGAAAGTAGCCGAGGTCGAAAAGGCGACCAACGATCAAACCTGGGAGGGGTATGAGAGCATACTGACAGGTGATTAGCGATCATTAGAGAACACGCAAAGGCGGTGTACTTGTATAGACCCGATCCACGCTCTGAAGTGACGGAGGATTTGTGAGGATATTCTGAAGCCGTAACAGTGACATACATATTCGAGGGAGAAAAGTCTTTCAAGAGTGTTTCTTGATAGTATGCTTGGAAGACCTATCGTGTGTGTGAGCCTGTGAAAGAGTAGGTCATGAAACAAGTACTTGCACCCCAAGAATTGAAGTAACCAAGGCTAAATGCCCAAACGTATGTGAAACCATTCACTTATATGCCTGATTCAGGACTCACGTTGCAAACATATTACACATGCCCTGGGTACACAATTTAGTCAGCATCGTTCACATAGCAATAAGGGGAAGATACACACTCCAAGCACAACAAGCCAAGCTCTCCAGCTATCCTCTGTAAATTCATCTTCCTTTTCGACCCCACCGTTATTTTGCATCGCACGCCCCTCGGCTAGACCATATTGCAAGTTCGAACTTGTTTCCTCTAGTGAGTTGCTCATCCCATCCTTCTCTTCCAACGCTCGATCTCGGCATACTTTTATGTCGATATCGTCGTGCAGTGCATCTTTAATGTCAGAGGATGAATATTCAGTCACAGCTGGCGACTCCGGGACCTTTTTGTTGAGGGATTCGATTGAAAACATTCCAGGTAGTCGATGAGGAAAGGAGTTAGGAAAGGTTAGTATCACTCATGCACTTTTATGATATTCGGCAAGTAAGTCAAGAGCGTGATCGCCCACATTTGCGATGCCCAGCAAGCGAGTCAAGGGGAGGGGAGGGGTGCCGGGCGCCATAGGTTACAAAATATCCATGGACTCGGGTTGATCATGATGGTAATTATCGAGGGAAGCAAGGTTAGCTTGCAAAATGATTAGTGTTCTTGTGCATTCGCAACACGTAAGGTAAGTTATATGGTGGTCTAGATATATGTGATGAGATTAATGTCGGACGAGCATACATTGGATCGACAGCTATATAAGCTACTAAAAAATCCGGGTCTGTGGGGCGAAGGGGGACCACCTGTTGTCCGTTCACCACCCGTGCTCGCCTGAGGTTGATGGTGGGTAGGGATTTCTAACGGTTAAACTCATCTCCGTTCAGGAGTTTGCAAGCCGATAGGTGCGTCAATATTATCGAGGTAAGTAAACTGGTGATACGTCCGTGACAGTCACGAGCACAAAAATTCACCTCTTCCTTGCACTAGATGTATCACAAAGAGCATAGGAAGGTCAAATTTCAATACGATCTCACTAGAATCCGGACACATTTGACTTCAGAGTTTTCGTCGTTTCTCATGTTGACTTACAATTTTTCTCCCAGTCGCCATTCCCGTTGTAACATTGCCTGGGTGAGCAACATAAACTAGAGATCCAGATGACCCGGGTAACGCATTTGCGGCTGTGTGAGAATACCTTTTGATGTAGTCTACGATGCAGCCTAGTGTAGCCTTTGGAGGAATGTTATGCTGTACCGTGAACAACGGAAACACCGGAGTCTATCTCGCTACTTAACGCTGGGGAGGATTTGACCCGATACAAGGTCCAAGGAACAAACTTAGTGGCAAATTCTGGCAAAAAGTGGGCCTGATCATACAATAACGTTTTTGTACACGATTCTATCATCACGATTTCCCGACCCACTGTCCTAGTACAAGGTATCTCACAATCACCAGGCACAAGATGCCTACAACGACAGCACTCCCTGATTGATCATAATGTTAATCGACCGAGCTAGGATTCAAAGACGAACGGCTTACCAGCATACAAGCCTACCGCTTCAAACCCTCCGGTACTTGCATTAATAGCACCTGAAATAGGTGGTCCAGCAAGCGCACCCATTGCAGTAATAGACATAAACATTCCGATCCTTCTTCCAGCATCACCCTCCCCACCAAAATTCATGATCGGGTTTGGTAGGAGCGAGACAAATGTTCCCGAACAAAAACCATATATTAGCGTTACCACAATGAGAGAACCAGTAGAGCGTGTGAAGGGCCAGGCATAGGTGAGAATTCCGGCGAAAAACGTGAATGGAATCATGACATTAAGTGGTCCTGTATACACGGCAAGTTGAATGGGATAAGGAGGAGCAGTGAGAAAAGGGAGCGTACCGATTTTATCAGCCAGTACACCTGCAGTCCATCGGCCGAAGACGGAGCTCGCATTTGCAATGGAGACAAAATAGAATGCGAGATCGGGTGAACTTCCAAGCTGAGTCGCACTGATATTGACGTATGTCAATACTGAATAGATATTGAATATCTGCAGTTTTGTTAGAAGGAGGATTGACATACCCGTGTAGATACCCAGGAATGTGATGAATGAAGATATACAATACAACGTATATGCTGCATTTTTAAACGCTGCGAGGTTTAAGAGGCCTCCCTTGACGTTCACAGGAGGTAGCCGAGGTCTCATTGTCTGCGTGGCTTATCAATACCCCTCGGCATCGCCGCATGAAACGACGTGCTTACCAAGTTACACATTCCAACAACTACAAGGAGAATGAACCCGATGATCCTCATGGTCCATGGAAAGCTATAAGAGGTCAGGTCCGTGTTAGCGGGGGGTGTTCATGAAAGTACTCACCCAACACGAGGAAGCAGATTCTTTGCAGCGATCGGGATCGTCGTTCCTCCTATCGAGGACCCAATAGCCATATACCCCAACGCACGGCCGCGTTTATTCTTGAACCAATGCGCAATAATTGCGCCGCTTGATCCAAAGATACCCCCTGCCGCTATCTGCATCATTCACTAATTAGATAGGTATATGTTGCAAACGGAACAAGATACATACGCCTGTAGTAATCCCTTGACACAACAGAAAATGCCAGTATTCCGTACATTGCGCAATCAGAAAAGTTGCGAGTACAAGAAGAATGCTGGAGGAGAGGAAAATAGATCGAAAGTAGCCGAGGTCGAAAAGGCGACCAACGATCAAACCTGGGAGGAATATAAGAGCATACTGACAGGTGATTAGCGATCATTAGAGAACACGCAAAGGCGGCGTACTTGTATAGACCCGATCCACGCTCTGAAGTGACGGATTTGTGAGGATATTCTGAAGCCGGAACAGTGTATAAAGTACATACATATTCGAGGGAGAAAAGTCTTTCAAGAGCGTTTCCTGGTAGTATGCTTGAAAGACCTATCATGTGTATAAGCCCGTGATAGAGTGGGTCATTAAACATGTACTTACACCCCAAGAATTGACGTAGCCAAAGCTAAATGTCAAAATGTATGTGAAACCATTGGTTGGAATGCTTGATGAAGGACTCACGTCGCAAACGTATTACACATGCCCTAAGTACACAAGTCAATCAGCATCATTCAGAGGAACTAGGGCAAGAAGCGTACTCCAAAGACAACAAGCCAAGCACTCCAACCACCGTCTGGAAACTCATCTTCCTTTTCAATCCCTTCATTTTTTTGCGTCGTACTCTCTTCGGATAGATCATGGCGTGAATCCCGGTGTGTTTCCTCTGAATCCCCCGTCCTACTCTTCTCCTTCGATGCCTGATCTCGGTGTAGTTGTTTAAAGTCGCTTGCGGCCTCGATATCGTCATGCGGTGCGTCTTTAATGTCGGACGATGAACATTCGGTCATAGCTGGCGACTCCAAAATCTTCTCGTCGAGGGATGGCATTCCGGATGGTCAAGTCTAGAGAGTAGGGAGAAAGGGTGTCAGGATCGGTTCGTACATATTTATACTGCCTAGCGGATACCCAGGAAGGAGATGCGGGTCGTAAAACATGCTCATAGAATCGATATTGGATGTGCGTCGCAAATTACGAGAATTCCGGAGCTACAGATGACTCACACTCGACAACGCAAGCGCGAATCCTTTGTGAATCAGCTATCTCAAGAACACCTATTATAGTGCTATCATGTGCAATCGGGAGTATAGCAGGATTCTTGAGTTGCAGAACGGATGCGTCGAATGATTTTCAATAACAAAGGAACGCACTCTTCAGACCGCAAGGAATTGGATGGGCTAGGAAATGCCGGCGGAAAGTGGGAATTTCGCCATTAGCACTCAATAACGTCAAGTCCCGTGAGAATAGAGTGGAGGTCCGGGAAAAGGATGTGCCGTCTAATAGACTGGTTTGTCAGTGCTTGTCCAAAATAACATTTTGGCACAACCATGATCAAAGTCAGATTATAGACCCTCGCCTCCGACACACTGACGATTTTGGTGGAACATTTCACTCAATATCAGTGATGTTCTTTTTGTCGAATGCGAATAAATGTTAGTGTCGCAAGGGATGGGATGTAAATGTCGTACTTCGGCTTGTAGATGATGTATAGTCAGGTAATCGGCTCCTGCGCAGGCACAGGAAGCCGAAGCCTGATTGGAGTTTATTATAAATTGCGGTTCTTTCCAATTGGGTGCATTGCAAACTTGCCGCCCGGCGACTCGCTAGTGACATGACTCACATAGCTTGCCTGCATATCTGATTGGAACATAGGCGGTTGAATGGGAAAAAAAATGTGCTCGAGGGGCATGGATCGTCAATCGTTAATACGGGCATGTATATAGGAGTTGAGGGATGTGCGTGCTGGTAGGATGAGTTTACTAAGAAAGTGGTGGCGGTGGTCACTAGTGATAGCGGGGTGGGACAAGATGCCCGTGACTGCACTACATTTTTAGATGCTGATATAGTTAAGGGGTAAACCTTTGTTTGACAAGGTTCCTTTTCGCCACTTTATTTCTTCTTCCACCGGCTATATACGTCGGTGCAAAGAATAACGTTGTATCAATATGATGCTGGTATTGTATATGACTAGACTATTGAGTATTGAATTAAAGTACAACCGGAGCGTACCTACGTTGGCTTGAAAACACACCTAACATTAAGCGGCTAACTTTCTCGGTAGTCCACCGGGTTCTACAGATGAAATGAAGCGCCGATAGCTGTTCCTTTAACATCTCATCCTTTATTTACGAAACAAATGTACTTGTAAAACGACCCAAAGTCATCAAAAGAAATATTTATGAAAAAGCCGCCCAATACTGGAAGTTTATTCATGCTAGCACCATGGATGGTTCTCCTCCGACAATAGGGGACCTGGGCCCAGTTACTGAGCACCCAAAGAACTACTTCAACCCTCTCCCGTATTGCAAAGAATGGGTTCCAACACAACGAGACAAGTATTCTCCTCATAACCCAACAAGAAAACCTCGGGCTCGTGGTCACCGTTTGCGAGGGGCCTTTGATACGTATCAACTTTCATCGAGACGAAATGAGCATATGCCATCTGCGTGAAGTCCTAGCATACCGTAATATTATGGTCCTAGTCAAACGTAGTCATAAGAGAGAGCTCACAATCGGAAAGGTTGCCAGTCGGAAGGCTATATTCGTTTTCTCCCACTTCGTCAATAATCGATCATCAGCGTCGCAACTCCGCGCCACTCGCACAATATTCCTAAGATCAAGTTCGGCCTGATACTATTGAAAAGACTTTGTCCAACACAGAATCTCTCAAATAATAATAAAACGTACAGTGTATATTTTGTTTATACATTCGCCAAAATGCATCCCTGAACGTTTAAGACCAGATTGAAGGGGGATACTTTGGAACCTGAGCGGAAAATGTGAAAAGTAAAGTTCCTGCAGTTCGCTGACGAGGGCGGGAGCCGTCTTCAAAGTCACTTGATTAAATGCTGCCCAATGACAATCCTCGGACATGAGACGCTTGAGCTTGTATTCGTCGTCAATTTCGGGTCCTAGGTAGGTCCTCGTCGTCAACGGCCCTGTCCTCAATAACTCCGCACCTTGTTAAGTGTTAGTCACAGCCCGTTGGGTTTAGCCTTATACATACTTGTAAAAGACAGAAGGTGATTGAGCCAGTAGATGTATTGAGTCCAGATTTTGATCCATGCTTGCGGTTTTGGCATTAGAACGAGCTCCCAATCCTCAGGATTCGTATTAATGTCAGGTTCATAGAAATCCAAGACTGCCCTTGTTGAGAATGGTAATGGGCAACTCGACAACAAAAGATTCACAGTCGAAAGTGCCCTTTTAATGATGTCCTCGTCCTCGAACAGGAACAGGGCGATATCCCGCGGCAAGAGCGCCTCGGACCAATCACACTGAGGTGTGATTACACGACACATCACAAACGCTAAGATGTGGTTGACAAGTGGTTGCGTGTGTTGCGGAACCTCAGAGAGAATACGCTTGCGTAGTGTAGTTCTGATCCTTGATACTCCAGACTGGACTGAAAGAGTCTCAAGAACCCAAGCCAGGCGACCGATGGGGTCAGCATGTTCGAGGTCGACGATGAATGCCATGATCGTGTAAATAGGCCATAGCTCTCTAGGCTTGATGCTCGGCTGCAATGACTTCAGGATGGCAACAAGCGCAACGAAGTCATCCTTTCGTGGCCATTCACCACCAGGGATTGAATGGGCGATACAGATTTGATGAAATATCTCGGAAAGAAGGCGCTCGACGTTCATAGCTGGCCGATGTGCGATTACCAAGGCAGAGTTTTCGTTGTGACCGAGGAAAAAGTACATCGGATTGGGATCCAAGAGCACTTTCCTCACATTCCCAAAGTTTCGGCGAGCAGACAATGCGGAGCCCAAGGAGAGACACATGAACGACCATTGTCCAGGTTCTGATCCAAGCTGCCATGCCCAAGGTCATGAACTATACTTCATACAGGCAAGTGGAACTTACACGGCTAAGATCAGCCTCCTTCATGCCTAAGTGATTCACAAGGTAGGCATATTCCTGGCGTAGGTGCAAATCCATTGGGTATCTAGGTCTATACCGCAGAATGTTGTCGCCACCTTCGCGGTGTTTTTCCTTCTCCTGCTGCAAGCCATTAAGCCACTGAACGAAAACAACATCAAGGGTGGATGGCGTACCCAACCTTTCAACCGAAGAACCATCTCAGCGACGTATGATGCATTATGCTCAAAGGAGAAGACGGGTTCATCGTCAGAGTTGAGATGATCGTAGTTCACGAAGTTGACTTGTCGGAGGCTCTGGTATACTCGGGGCATATCTTCCTCTTCCACACTAGACCATATGTTCCACAGTCGTCGTCCCACAAATGTCATGATGTTGCTATATGATCCCTTTCCATACCAAGGCACGATTCCTGTTTAAACATGAGCGAGTACGCAAGTGGAACCTGCTCTGATGCTCACCAGCCAGAAATTTATCACGGGCCGCAACTCCCTTTCGGGTTTCCTCCTGTGACCGCACGCCGAGCCATTGGATGCAGTTCCGATCGATATTTTCATGAGCTTCGCCTTCGGAAATACCAAGCTCCATAGACCTCGACTTTTGTTTCAAAAATTCTCCGAAGGATGTATTGATGATCACAAGCGGATTTGTGCCAGCAGATTCGGCTGGTGGAACAACCATGAGAGAATATAATTTTCGCAAACACCCATAAAAGGTTGCCCGGTCGAGGAAAAGAAAGTTGGCAATGGTTTGCGCGGGGAAGCCCTCTGATACAAAGAGGACAACAGAGAGGATCCGAAGCACCAACGGAAGCATAGGTGGATAGATACAGCGAAGTATTCCTGAGTAGAGCATATCAAGAGGATACAGAGGATTCAATGTACCCTGATTTGGTAACAGGTTTCCTTTCAGAAACTTGAGGCATAAATCCAACTGAGAGACCGGATTTCCGACTGCCTCATCGCCCACAAACTTGAGAAGGATTGAGACAAATAGTATCAGACCAGACGCAGAGGACCTGATTGTCAAGAGCTGATCCTCTGTTGGCCACTCGATGTCCGCGGTAAATGCATCACTGTATTTAATCCGTATGTTCTGAAAGCCATCGCGAAGGACGTTGGCGGCGTCGGAAAGGGCTTCAGGGGTGTTGATGAGAAGTTCCTCAATGTGACACGCGATCAGAGGGTTTGTTCCCGAGAATGTTGAATTAATGTGCCATTCCGGCCTACTGGTGATAATCCAAACGAAGGGGAGTTCCAAGCCTTTCGCAGTTGAGGCAAATTCACCGACAAGCCTAATGAGCTCTCTCTGGGAGTCCTCTCCGCTACACTCATCCAAACCGTCAATTAGGAGAAGGATAGGATGATAGGGGCCCTTCGTTCTCAGGAAAGAAAGGGGTTCGGCGATTAGCCTTGTGAATTGAGTACGCAGCACCTTCTCCAGGATCAACGGATCGTCGATCAGGATACGAGTTATAAGTTGTTTGTACCTAGTATACCGGGCGGCAAGTTGATAAACGAGGGTAGGGATCACCTGTTGTGAATTGTCGCGGCTGTTTGAGCGAGAGAAGAAATAGGCAGCACCGAGCCAATGCCTCTCCACACATTTTTCGACGATTGTTTGGGCTATTGCAGATTTACCCGCGCCCGCGGAACCATGTAACCACAACAAATTTGAGCTGCGTTGTGTGGCACTTAGCCAGTTGTTTATACGTTCCCTGATTTGCTGCCTCGTGCCCGCATTGCAGAGGGGAGGAGGAGATCGCGCAGGAGAATCAAAGCAGCCATCTACGTTTCCCTTCCGCAACAAAAGTCCGGTTACTATTACTCTTGTTAGCGTGAGTTTTAATCACGAGTCAAGACTGACCAGTGGCTTCATCATGCTGAAGATTGGTGACGTTCATCATGACGGGGTTATTCACAACAAAATGATGAGCACCCTGAAATCCCTGGGACAGGTTCTCGCCTTGTTTCCGAGGGCCGTTGAGTTTCGATATCTTCAGATCATCCGGATCGATGTGCGGTGCTCCGTCTAACAGTCGGGCTCGGTAAGTAGGGGATACTCCTTAATCGTGTGCTTGTAAGGCGTACCGTATTTCACTTTCTTGATGAACGGCGAAGAGGACGAAGAGGACGAAGAGGACGAAGAGTCCAGCACCCCGTACATTCCATCTTGATCTACATCAAAGTCAAATTCTTATGAGGGGGTATCATCATCAGGATGAATCAATTATCATCAGTGAAGTAGCTTTGAATTTCTCACCAGATGGGGATCCGAAGCCACTGGAAACATCAGGAACAATATCCTGGTTCAAAGACATCGGGAGTCGTACGTCCAGGACTGGGGTAGTGCCAGCCTCAGACAACGCAGAAGATTTTTTCCCTACCACACTATTGTAACGCGAGACTATATCCTCTTTGGCTGATGTACGTTCTTCTTCAAGGAGCGGAAGAGGTGCAGGAGGTGGAGGGATAAGGACCATTGCGGGCTAAAAAGTTTCTCAGCAGGAATAAAAGGTTCCAAGTCTGGAAGCTAACCACCGTAGAACTCTCTTGGTTCTTCTGCACCCCCGGGTATGCAAGACTGTGAGCTTGCACTCTTGATAACGCAAGCTCATATGCTTTTTTCTGTTCCTCAGTCGAACGCAAAGTGGTATGTATTCTGCCATCCTGATCCGGGGCAAGATCTCTGAATTGATTCACAGTCAATTTCGCACCAGTGGATTCATTTGCGATGGGGGATATAAATGGGGAGGGTATAGTGGCAGGTACAGAATCTTCAAATGAAGGGGGTGGTGCATCGGGAAACAGGTCACTGTATGGAATAGGTGGGGAATCCGGTGGGCGTGAGGGATCACGATCGTATCTAGGATTACCTGCTCCGTAAACCTGCTTCCTGGGTAAATCCTGTTCTTCGGCTGTCAAGTCTGGAGACGGTTGCAGCCTGCCCAATGGGATCTGAGGAAGGGTGCTTGTACTCGCATTCGCCCTGACGTTGGCTAATGCCTCTTGGTATAGTTCCTCTGCCGTCCATCCACCGCCCACCATTCCAGAAATCTCAGACGTGAGATGGCTTTCTGCAAATGGCAATGGCTGTCGAGAATGATTTGCTCTCGCGAATGGCCAAAACGGGTGATCATTCTCAGATGCCATCCCTAGATACGGCGTAGGGGCGTTCATGTGCTTTGTCTAATGAATATATGATGACCATCTTGAGGATCAATACTTACAAGGGTGGCCATCGGATCGGGATCACTATTTTGCCTAACTCCCGTGGCATCAAGGTTGTAGACCGCCGTGGTAGACGCGCTATCTCTGGTGGTCCTGGGCACTGGTAGTTGTCTGGATCTCGTTGCAGGGGGCCCGGTAATCGAAGGGAGCGCAGATATGGACTTGATCTGCCTGTGACATGAATTCAATTTGAGTATCAATGAAACAAAATTGTGAAATACCTAATCGCTTCTAGTGACACATTTCTAGAAAGAAGTTAGCTAGCTGTAAGAGGGAGATGGCCGTACATCGCACCGTTCCCAATTCGTGATCATAACAGGGATATCCTTGGTGATATGTGTTCTAGTGTCGAGAGTTACTTTGATGGATAGATTATATGTGATATTGATATGGCGAGCATTATCAATGGTTGGTGTACTATGAGTGCGGGGTATCTGACATGCATGTTCCATCCGGTATGCCGAACGGACTCCAGCGCGGAGAGTTGTATTAACTGGGAACTCTGCCTTTGCGATATAAGTGAGTATAGTAAGTGGTGGCTTGTCGGATGTTATTCCATGAAAGGTGATGAGCTCCTTGAGTGACAGCTCACACTCTTGGAGGACTGCCATATGACGCATTGGGTTCAATTCGAAAGTTACCGCAACCAAAATGCGATCGCCAGGACCATGACACGTTTGGTGCCTTTCAACTGTTAGAGTCCCATCTACTTCAGTGACTGTATGCTTCTCCGGCTGACAGTAAATGGGCCATGGGGAATGGAGTTCATGTTTGTTGATGATCACGGGCATTACCCTTGAAATTATTGTATTCTTCTCACGCAAGAGCCCTCTGTACGCCCAGGAACAGGGTGAGGTCTACGGTGTGCGTTGGTCTACTCCTGAACGCACCTTTTCCGTCTCACACATACAGTCGCTACAAGCTCATACCGAATACCAGCTATAAACCGAATGTCAGTCCAGATATTAATGCACATACAGAAGTAGATACACACCCCGATTCCGGAGGGTGACGGTCGGTGGTGTGGACTCTGGTATTCCGATGAGGAAAGGCAGATATTGCTGTGAGAATATGGGTATATACATGAGGTATTATAGAGGAAGATGACTGACTGAATATGGGCTATCATGTTTGTCATTCGTGCTCCAGAGCGTTAATGGTTGGGGGGCAATACCGTAGCAAAATATGTTGCTGTCCCCCCCACCTGGTAACGTCTCTACTCTGCGCAGTTCAATACGGACCCATTTTGTGGATAGGCCATTCTCTGGTGTCCGCACTTCAACAGCCTGAAGGATCAATATTAGAACAAACTGCCCGTTGGTATTTGGATAAAAGCAGATGCGCACACCCTTCACCCTGGCTGGGGGAAATCTTGGATTAGAGGGAATCCCAGGCCATCCTACGAGAGTTGGTTCAGCAATACAGGTGAGCGGAGCAGGGATACAGACCCTGGACAAACTCGTCACCAGGTGGCGGTACAATATGACTGGCAAATAGAGAATGATTATTAGGACAATAGTGAATTGTACATGAACTCACACTTCGATATTGGACATAATGAGAGTAAATGCATGCAATGGTCTACTGGAGGTAACTAAGAGAGGAGAGGCGTTCAAATTTCAAAAGTTGATGGGAAAGGCGATGTCTGATGTAAGATCACATGGGGAGTGTGATTTCTTTGCATTACACAGGATATGTGTAGCGAATGACAAAGAAGCCAATATAAGGGATGCTACTGCTATCTATATTGGGATCCCCCCCAAATACCCACCGTGTCCTGGCAGCGGCTTACTATTCCTCAAACAACTACAGTTCCAATGCCAGGAATTTGGTGACGGGAACTTTGGGTTACTGCCAAATGCCATTGTCAGTCTTGTACGTTCAGAGTCGGGTCGTAGCGTCACATATTCAGACGTGGTGTTTATATCAGTTGATAGAATTAGATTCGCGAAGTCCTGACAAACATTCCACGGCCAAATGATTAGGTTTGAGGTTGTGCACAGCCCAAATCAATAGCCTCCCAAGAGAAATCATCACTCCTTTCCCCGTGACCTGGTTCCATGTGTTCCCATCAAATACCCATCACCAAATATTGTCTACTCGCTCTTATTCATTCATTATAACCTCTAACCCACATTACACGACCGGCGGTCAGAATACGAAAGGTGTAGTACAACCGTATTACAGACCCTCCGCAACGCGCAAAGGGTCGATCCCATCTCACATATTCCTCTCCTCATTCTTCGTCTTCGTCTCGTTGAAAAGTGACGAGGCAGGTACTCGCACTGTAGCCCAACCAAAAGTAGTCCCACTTTCCACCCAAAAATGCTTCTGCAGTCCAATTCGTCTGAGAGGTCGTGAAATAGCATGCCATACTAGTAGTGTCCTAGCGAGCTTTTCAACAAGGGGACCAGACATGCACATGCGACTTACAATAGGAAATGTCGCCTTACGGCATAGATTGTCCGTTCTCTTCCACTTCTCGAGAAGTTCGTCGTCCGTATCACAGTTCCTATCCACACGTACAACATGTTCCTCGCTGTCAAGGTTGGCTTGACACTGCAAAGGACGTGGGCCTCGTCAAAGTAAGGAACGGAGGATAGCTCTTATGACGCACCGAATACATCGTATTGACAAATGAATCAAAATGAACGGCCATGGCATCAAGTTCGGTCATTTTGAAGCCACAGTGCAGCGCCATCATTCGGAAGAAGTACGGTTGTTTTAGCTCTGCGATCAGTTCATTGGCAGTTTCTTCCGTCGTCTTGCTAAAAGCTATCCAGTGGCCCCCTGCTAATAAACCCTGCCTAAACAAAGCCTCTGCGTTCCTTGCGCGCTCAATCGGGTAACCATTTAGAACTGACTCTTCTACAACGAAAGATCAGCCAAAGAGTTTTCATTACACTGATGGTATAACTCACCCACTGGAGTTGCGCCCACAGAGAGTACACGATCGCACCAGTGGATATAGCGGGACGAAACTTCAAACCATGTCCTAGATGATATTATTGACAAGGACCGCCCCCCGTAACTACCACACGTATACGTCAAGCCATCATCAACATGTTCCAGGAGATCAGAGAGGTCGAAGTCGGCAACAGCATCTATAGGGAATGGTAATGGTCGACTAGACAGAGCGAGGTTCGCCAAGCGAAGCACCCGTCTGACGCTATCTTCATCCAAGCCAATAAACTGAGAGATGTACTTGACCGGAATTCCATGTGAATGATTTCGAGTTCCATAACATACAAGAAAGGCGAGGACACGACCGACGGTTGAGTGCAGACCTTGAGGAATTTCCGACAGGCTCCGTGAATACAAAAGGTCCAGAGCCTCCATCGGATCGTCACTTTCGTCGAGAACTTCCATAACATACTTCAACCGACCAACAGGATCTGGATGATCTGGATGGCCGACAAAAGCCACAATCGTGCGTGCTAAAGAGGGCAAGTAGGCCTGGTCGAAGATCTCCTGTGGTGTTTCAGTGGCCAAAACAAGCTTGTCCAGATCGTCATTTGTTGGCCATTCCATATCAATGTCCACGTCTTCAGAATGTAAATCCCGTAGTCGTCGAAACGCGTCTTGAATAAATTGCCGTATCTCCATTTTAGGTTTGTACACAATCACAACACAAGTGTTTGTGTCGTTACCGAGGAGGAAATACATTGGATGCGGGTTTAATAACGCTTTGTGCACTCTTGAAAAGTCGTGAAGGCCAGTCGAGCAAACTTCCAATGATAAACAAATGTAGCTCCACCCCATCGGGTCGGACAGGACCTAAAGTGTCATTGAGTCAACCTCGTAACTCGTGAAACATAAGAGTTCATACACGACCGAAGTCAGCTTTCATCATCCCTTGATAATTTATCAAGTGAGAATACTCATGGATCAAATGATGATCGGTCGGACAGCATGGCTCTGTACGCAGGATTTTATATTGGCTCAGTTGCAGCCCCTTGGCTTGCTATGGTACATTCGGTTAAATCAAGAACAAAAGACACAATGACGAACATACCCAGGCGTCCAATTTACAGAGGAAATCGGTGATGAGCGGGGTGGGATTATATGGATCGGCCAAGATCGACTCGGAAAAAAGTCCGGTACTCTGATGGGTAGCAAAATTGAAATGACAAAGACTTTGGTAGAACCCCGGAGCGGCCTGAGCGGCCTGAGAACACCATACCCTCCACAGTTCTGAGGACACGAATCTAAGAACGTGTTCCAAGATTTGTTCCCCCGGCCAGGACAAGTGTGCTGGAGTGGCGTCAGTTCATTAACACCAGATAGATATAGATAATGACATACAGAGTAAGTTCTCCCTTGCAAAATTACTACTCATCCAACCCCAGTGCTTACACCACTTGACATAATATGTATCAGGAAGGAAATCGGCAATAGCGCCTCCCCGATTCAGATAGAAATGCACCAAGAAGGTTGAAAAGGATGAATGGTAGAATCTCACGGGAGACGTATCTGCGTACTCTGGAAGAGGAATAACTAGAACAGAATGCAATCTATATAAACTTGCATAAAAAGTTGCTTGGTCGATAAAAAGCACATTGGCAAGAATCTGAGCAGGTAGGTCCTGACCATGGGAGATAAGAAAAAAGAGAATTTGTTTCGTGGTTAAGATGGTGCTGGAGGGAATAGAATCCAAAATGCTTTGGTAACGCCGAAAGAGGGAGTCCAGAGGGTTTGGGCTCACGTCTGAAGAAGGGTTGCCTAAGTACGAAATAGATGAATCTAAATAAACCGATGGGTTTGGAATATCATGAGCGTCAACGAAATTAAGAATGGAAGAAACAATTGCAATAAAACCCGATGCACTGGTGGTGACCGCCGACAGTTGTTCCTCTGCTGGCCAGCTTGTCTGTTGAGAGAACATATTCCAGTACTTATTACGAATCACGGTCAAGCCATCACGGAGCAAAATGGAAGCATCCCGCCGAGCCTCGGGAGTGTCGATAACAAGTTCCTCGCTCCAACATTGGGACTTGTGGAGCTCTGTGTAAATGTGCCACTCCGGACGGCTAGTGACAATCCAAACGAAAGGAAAATCCGAAATATTGAGTACAGCAGCAAATTTGGCAATCAAGCGAATAAATTGTTGCTGATGAGCATCCCCTCGACACGCGTCCAATCCATCCAATAGAAGTAACAATGGCTCTGTGGGCAGCCTCCTATCCCTCAATTGAAGGAGGGGTTCCACGATCAACTTCTGAAATTGAATATCCAATGTGTGTTCAAGTATCGCGGGGTTAGCGAGGATAAGAGGAGAAACAAGTGTCTTGTATGCAGGGAACGCAACAAGAAGTTGCGCTACTAGTGATGGGACGACGCGATTGGGATCGTCCGACCCATGGGAATGAGAGAAAAACAACGCAGCACCTAGCCAACCCTTCCTCTTGCAATCCTCTGCGATGGTTTGAGCTATGGCAGATTTTCCAATACCCACAGGACCATAGAGCCATAGTAAGTTTGTCGGGCGCCGAGTGTCGAGGTTAAACCAGCTTGTGATCCGGTCCCTGAGTGTTCGTCGCGTAGCCGGGTGACAACGAGGCAGAGGATACCGTGCAGCAGAATCTAGCCCGGCGCCAACAAGTACTTTTGGATATAAGATGAACCACAGAGCAGCATCCTGCACCGCAGAATCGTGCACCACCGGAGCATCATAATCAATATTCCAACCATAAGCGCTTTTGGCGTTGGGTGGAGGGATACCTATAGAGGAGTAGGGACTCTTGTACGGGGTGGAATAAGGAGAATTTGTGTTGAAAGCTTGAGGTGTATAGCCACTAAGGGATTGACTCTGCCAATGAGGGGTCGATCCACCAGGCAGGTCATAAGACTTGTACGGTGTGCTACCGACGAGAGTTCGACCATCAATACTGCCGCCGTAAGTATCGTCGGTCCAATGTAATCCGCTGGGGGCATAATTGTAAGGTGAACCGGGAGGGGACACAGATTGAGGTGGGTAATAGTGAGTAGATGTGGATCCGCGAGTACGAGCTCGTTTCTTCCTGTCTTCGCTGAATGTAACGCTCTTCCTCGTAGGAGGTCCTTTAACTGATTCAGAAGAAGAGGCTGTATTCTCATGGTTATTCAACATAAACATGAATCAAGGGACTGTGACTTACAATCACTGCTGTCTTCTGCGATTATTGGGGAAAGGACTATCATGAAGCATTAGAGAACAAGAGTTGAGGATCACGATTGATACTAACATAGCACGGGGCTGGGTGGTGCTGGCATGGGGCTGGGTGGCACAACTTCGATGTCGAATTCAGAATTTTGGTCACCACGTTGTTCTTCCTCAGGGTCCTCAGGAATATCTGCGAGTTGATTGGGAACTTCGGCATTCTCTAAAGGCATGGACATGGTCGTTGTGATGAAGGCTGAAGCTGAACTATGGCGGTAACACCAACAAACAAATTTTTGTGTTTCATGTTAGACGCGTTGAAGCCGCCCAAACCCTCCTTGTTTATTGTCCAAATGTTTACGTTAGCTCATGACACGTGCGAAAGTCAGTAGTACAAAAATACAACAATAAATGATAGCCTGATTTACAGTTCACTTGGTTGGTAAGCAACCATGAGGCAGGTATTCACGCCGTAGCCAAGCAGGAAATACATAAGCTGGGCCTCTTCGAATATACTGACCATTCCTGGGCAAAACTGGCGAGCCGATCCTCGCGTAGCCAGTGATAAGCCCTTGTAAAACCATTCTCGAGAGGAAGATTTCAACTAGATCCAAAATCAGTGGATATGACTACATCGATTATGGCGAACAAACCCGTACCCGAGAAGCGTCAAATTTTGTCATTCTGGCATGGCATACGAGCTCTTCGTACCCATTGAGGAGGAGAGTATCTGTTGCACACCGGGATTCAGAACGTAGGATCGGATAACTATCGCCGCTCCTGGTATTCTTATCCTGCTGTTGCGTTCGTCAGCACATTTGTCAAATCGGGATGTATCAACTTACCCAGTGACTGAGGGTGATAAGGAAAGTCGTGATGTGCCGTCCGACTTCTTTCACTGGGGATAGAGCCTCCAAGTCCCCGTTGGCATGATCATAACCCGAAAAATCGAACCGCCGAAGGTCGTCACACAATGCGGACATTTCCCCATAGCCTTTGCCAGCCCATATAGCCCACAATTCTCCCATCAAAAACCTCATGATGTTGCGATTTTGGTCACTGTGATATAGTTCCGTAGGCAGAACTTCTGTACGACAAGGTCATAAATCAGCCTGAGATTCAAGGGAGGGAGTTCTGCATTCGGACTGACGATGTAATCCTCCGGACTTCCATAATTCGTATGAACCCAGATATTGATCCTCAATGACATAAGTATCCATACCTCGAACGTCCAAATCGAACGTTCCCGAAGAGATGAAGGGCTTGAGGAAATTTCCGAAGGATGTGTGAAGAATGCGGAGTGGTGCTTTCCCAGCAGTCCCCGAGGGTGGGACTTCGAGGACGGAGTGCAATCGGCGAAGACCTCCATAGAAGGCAAACTGTTCGAGGCACAGAAACCTCTCAACAGTTCTCGCGGGAATCTCTCGCGCGCCCAGGACGAGGAATGAGAGGATTCGTTTCGTTACTTGGAGATTGCCAATGGGCACGGCATCAAGGATGTCCTGGTACATGGCATGTAGCGCATGCAATGGATTCCCGCTCTTCGGAACGATGTTATGTGTCAAGTAGTACAGAAAATCCTTCAGGTTGGTCACCGGATCGTCACCTTCAACAGAGGCCAGTAGGGCAGCGGCAAATGCAAACAGACCGGCTGAATGAGCTTTGAGCGTCAAGAAATCGTCTTTGATAGGCCAGGTACTCCCGTCGGGGAATGAGTCGGCGTACTTCTCCCGAACCTTCTTGAAGCCGTGGCGAAGGAACCTTGCAACATCCTCCTGAGCCTCTGCAGTATCTATACGAAGCTCCTCTTTGACAAACTGGATCGGGGGATTCCTCATCTCCAACACCCATAAGATCTCCCATTCTCGACGGCTGGCGATGATCCAAACATATGGGAGTTTCATGCGGTTTGCCATCTTGGCAAAGTCATTAATCAATTCAATTAACGTCTTCTGAATCCGGGAGTCTCGGCAGACATCCAGACCATCAATCATGAGGAGTATCGGGTGTGATGTTTCAGTGACCAAACCCAGGAGGGGTTTCACGATCAGTGCATCAAACTGGTCTTCAATAGTTTCTTCGAAAATTGAGAAGTATTCCTGGTCCAACAAGGGAGCAACGCGCTCTTTGTACGCCGAATATGTACTCGCGATCTGATGAACAAGCGAGAGGATGATTCGTGTAGGGTCGGGATCCGCATGGTCGGGGCGGGAGAAGAAGAAAGCCGCGCCAAGCCAATAGCGATCCTTGCACCATTGTGCGATATGCCGGGCGACTGTGGTTGTCCCTGCTCCTGCAGGACCACATAGCCACAGTAAGTTTGACTCGCGGTTCATGTTGAGTAGCCAATGCAAAATTCGGTTTCTAGAAGCCTCGCGTGTTCCTTTGGAACATCTAGGCTGAGAGGACCGCGCAGGAGAGCCAAGGGAGGAGTTGAGTGAGGAACCGGGGATGGCTTTCCGAGATAAGAATTTCATAGTCTTCGTTGAGGATTTAGACATTTCTAGGAAAAGGGGGCTGTTTATGGTGATGCCGTGAGCTTGGTGGAACGCCCCTGGGCCAAGACGCATCTGGTTTGCGTACGACGCGTTTCCGAGGTCGTCCATATTATTGTTGAGAAACTTATCGACTGTGAACATTGTGATAAGCGTCCGCCGGAGGACAAACAATGAACTAGAACATACCCATATAAGTGATAGCACCACCAAATGGAGGCGCCGCCGACTGTGTACTGATAGCCCTTTCATCAACCGATCCCACAACAGGTCGAAGGTCCTGGCGCCTTTCGCTATACAAACCACCCATAGTCCTTTCAGCCCTCTCATAAACCGATCCGCTACTAGCAGGAGAAAATGCTACACCAAAATCAATCAATAATTGCTCCAACAATAAATGAAACATAACCATACCCTCAACTGGTACCATGTCCCTCGACTTGAACATAGGGGCGTCCGCATTTGCAACCACTCCTAGCCGCCCACCGCCATTATTTGTCCCCACCAACGACGGAACCCCTCTAGCCTGGTCAACTGGCATACGCAACGGGGTCGGCGGCGGGGGCACAAACACATCCGCAATCCCCGAATCAATCACTCCCATCCCTTCCTTGACAGATTTACCATCCACATCCCCTAAATTCTCAAGGTCAAGATCAAGCTTCGCCAACAAACCCGGCGCAGACGCCGAACCACCACCACTTGCGAAACCTAAACCAAAACCCCACATCAGCTCTTTCGTAGTTTAGAAAATAAAAATAAAAACAGACATGCCATTAACTTGAACGATTTTAGTTTCAACAAGGCTTGTTTGATTACTCCCGAGCGCTAATTTCACATCCCCATTATTAGCGCCCCAAGAACCACTGCCTCGCTCAGTTGCGCTAGACACCCCATTCCGCCCTTCTCCCATATCAACAGAACCAGAACCTAAAAAAATGTCACTAAATCAGATTATTCACTTCTTCACAAAGTAAACCATCCGCTCTTCGTACCAACATCATCTTCAGCGTCATCATCGACTCCAACAGTAACAGTAGTACCCGCTCCCTCCTCAAGCTCATAAGAACTCTGCGAACGAGCAACAACACTCTTCACACCCCCATTCCCATTCCCAACTAAAGCGCTCGCCTCAGTCGCGCTGTCAACGACAATCTCAACCGAACAAGTCCCAGAAGAGTCAACATGTCCATTCTGTAACTGTCCTTCTCTACGAGCGCGTCTGCGTCTGCGAAAGACCTTGAACCGCTTGAAGGCCTTGAGAAAGTCCGCCATCCCCAGGTGTCGTCCTTCACTTTGGCGTTAGCGATAAGGAGAAGGGAGATCGACCAGACGCAGAAATAGGGTGAAAGATACAGTCCTCAGCGCCAATTCCTCGTTTCGCACACTTGGGCAGTGCACCTGTTTCTGTTTCCACCCGCCTAAAGAACGACACCCAAGGAGATATAATGATAAAAGACCAGAAATTGCCGACAGATGACAAACGACTGATTATTCAACATACTAGTAAGTAATGAACGTCAAGACACGTAAATAAGTATCAAAGAGATATATCAAAGGAGCGTGCGGGGGATATACATATAGTCAAAAAAACAAAAACAAAAAAAAAAAATTGAGCAGAAAAACAGATAAAACCAAAAACGATTAAATCGTCACTTAGATTCACTCCCCAGCGGGCTTGGGCGGCAAAGGCGGCGGCGGCCCAGGAACCCTAATCACACCATTCCCATTCCCATTCCCATTCCCATTCCCAATACCATTCACATACACATCCTCCCCTTCATCCAACTTGACACTCGCACCATCAATCGCAAACTTTGACACCCTCGCATCCTCCTCCCTCGTCTCCTGAATATACTCTGCCGGCGGCCGAGGCATCAACGGCGGAGGTGTACGCGGCTGATGATAAGACAACTGCGGAGACGCCGACGGAGGAGGTGTCACCGGATTAAGCAAACTCGCATTCACATTCACATGCCCATTCACTTTCTGCTGCGCCTTTGCATCCTTCGCCTCAAACTTGGCATTCAACAACGCCTTTTCCTCCGCAGCCGTCAAAACCCTCGCATTAGGACTACCCACACCAGGAGGAGCGGGTGTAGGTCGAGCCGCCCCAGGACTAGCGACAGCCGGAGATCCCGTCCTCGAAGGCGTCTGTGGTTGTGGCTGCTGCTGCCTCCTCGCAGATGCCGACTTTCTCCTCGCCGCATCTTTCGCCTCAAACTTCTTCCTAAGCGCCTCCTTCTCCGCGGCGGCATCCATGTACTGTTGTGGAGTATTAATACCAGGATCGGGATATTGTTGTGGAGCATCGGCGCCAACATTCGTTGCTATGTTGAAAGATGGAGGTGGAGGGGTTGATGAAACGAGCGTGGGTTGAGTACCACCATTCAACCGCATATGTTCTGCGAGAGCGGCTTTCTCCGCGAGAGCGGTCATTGGCCCTGCAGCTGCAGCGGTGGAAGACACAGAAGCCTCGAACGATGGTGGTGCGTCGGCGGCGGATGAAGATCCACCCGGCTTGGGATATAATGAGTCGTATGCGATCGGTGCAGGACCAGCCGACTCCGAAAAGCCTGGATTGTGTACCCTACTGACAGAGTTCATGGCCTCTTCATATCGTCTGAGGGCAGCTTTCTCTTCATCGGCTGTCATAAAAGGAACCTTGGGACCTGACGTTGCGGGTTTTCGCGAACCACCCGATAAAGGCGAGATGTGAGGGGTGGGTGGTTGGTGTTTGTTGGGATTCAAATTGACGTTGGCCATGGCCTGTTGGTAGAGTTCGGCTGCCGTCATCTTGCTGCCTCCGCTCCCAGAACCGCTTGAAGCAGCCCCAGTGCCCGAGGTCTGATTCTGAGCTTTGGCAACAGCAGCTTGGGCTTTTTCGTAAAGAAGCTCTTTCTCTTCTACTGCCGATAGCCATGGCTTAGTTCCAGTAGAAGACTTGGTCACAGGTGGAGGAGACACAGGAACCTTTACCGGGGCGGGCTATTATATGTCAACCCCATAAGTGATTGCAGGGAGAGGTATGTTACTCACTGCAACATCAGAGCCATGAACCCTCTCTACTTTCGATCTCGCAATCTCGTACGCTTGCTTCTCCTGCTCAGCGGTCGGCCATGGCTTTTGCGGCTGATGGGAAGGTGCAACATCCCGTGCAGGAGCAGCTGCCGTAAGAGAGGTCTTGCGAACAGGGAGCTCTTCCGGTATCTCTGGTTCGGCATTTGTGATAGTAAACCTATTCGCAGGATTAGTTGCCCTTGCAGAGTTGGGCCGCCTTCCGGGCACAGTGGTTTGTGCCGAAGTAGAGTTGGCGGTGTGCTGTCGGGATATTGTCGAATCATCCTGATTGCTTTTGGGCTGATAAGTGTTGCTCTTTCCGTATCCAACACCATACCCGAACTCGTCGACAATACTGCCAGCCGTTCCGGGACGTCCTGACGGCGTGATAGCTGGGAGAGAATTAAATTGGTTAGGGTTGGCAGAAGGGGTTCGAACGTGAGGCGAAGATGGTAATGCACTGGTTACGGGAGCCTGTTGCGGTCGAGAAGGGCTTGTTGGTTCCACTGACATGACGTGCGCAGATGACGATGGTGGAATTAAGGAAAGCGCGGGCGCTGGACCAATGCGTCTGGAACACGGATTAATGAACGTATGGCAGAAAAAGAGGATCAAAATACCTGATTGCTTCTTGGGAGACATATCTAGAATACAATTAGTTGGGCATTCAAAAAAAAAGGAGCTGCACAACCAACCTTTGCCAATTCGATACGATAACAGGAAGTTCCATAGTGATATGGGTTCCTGTTCCCATGAGCGCCTTGACAGACAACACGTATGTTACATCGATGTGACGAGCAGCATTCAAGGTTGTAGTGGTATGATTAGCTGGTAGCTGGCAAGTAAGCTCCGCCTGGTTCATTGTTCCACCATATATCGTTGCATTGATGGCAACTCGAGCTTCTGCAAGGTTGACTATTTTGACGGTTGGTGCCGTTCTACGCGCTGCCAAGGTATGGGCACGGAATATAGTCGACTCTTTCAGTGACATTTCAAAACCGCGAAGGATGACCGTATGGAGACTATCTGATTTGAGACCCGCAAGAACTGAAATGCGGTCGCCAGGCCCATAGCAGGTATGATTCCTTTCGACGATCAACGTGACACCTTCCTGGGTTATTTGCCGCGTTTCCGGCTGGCAATAGACGGGCCAAGTAGAATGTAGTTCGTGCTTGTCGATTATGATGGGGGAGATCTCTTTGGTGACGATGTTCTTTCGCTTGCGCAGGAATGTTCTGGGCACGAGGACTATGAGCAAGCTGCGGGATTTTGAGAGATTTAACTGACTTTTTGCCCTTTGTACACACGGTCGCAACCAGCTCGTAGTGAATACCAGCTACAGGGGGACAACTAGCTCAGTCCCACACACGTGGGGGGGGTTGGAACACATATACTCACCACGGCCCTCGAGGGTGATGCTGGGTGGTATCGACTCGGGAATTCGTATTGAGAAGGGAAAGTCTTGCTATGTGGATATTAACGCGTAGTGCGATGGAGGTAGATGATGGACAACTTACAGTACGCAGGATGTTGTACTCGTCGGGCGCATTCCACAGGGTGACGGGACTTGGGCCAACGTAGTCGTAGAATGTATTACTATCCCCTCCTCCTGGGAGTGTCTCGACCTTGCGCAGCTCTATGCGAACCCACTTGGCCTTGACACCAGAATTTGGCGCCCGCACCTCAATAGCCTGTCAAAGCGGCGATCAGAGAACAAGGAACACTAAAGGGCAGCTGGGTACGGACTCCTTTTACTGCGGCCTGTGGCCTGTCCTGACCAGGGGGTATTCCTGGGTAACCTGGAAGGAAAGAGTGAGGGGGGGTCGGACGCGGTGAATGGCGATGAGGAGAGACGAACCATGGACAAAGTCGACGTTGGGCGGGGGTCGGAGAGTGCTGTTGACAGTGAGTAAAGAAGAGAATATGCGATGAGGGAGAGTGAGCGCTCACAGCTTGACGTTGGACATGGACCGGGGGACGGGGGACGGGGGAAGGGGCGGGAAGTGAGGAGTTGAACGATGAGGAGAAAGGACAGGTGATCAGAGCATGGCAGGGGTGTGATGTGCGCCAACATCACTTTCTGGGCGTCTCTTCCATCACATCACCATCATTTTGCACAACACACCGATATCCACACAAGGCTATGTATCCTATGTAATATATACTCGGTCCGGTCTCTTTCTGCGACATTTAACCGTTCCTCAGGCTTACATTTCACAGTCGTATACAACCTACGGCAGAATCACAAACTTGAACTCTTGCTCACCCGTTCCAATATTTGTCTGCAAGAAAACCTATCCCCACAAGGCGTCAGTCACTAATTCCGTTTAAACAGTCGACAAACCTCATAAACATCCCTCCCCGGGACCTGGCTCGGGCTCGGGACAGCCGTCCAGACAAGATCCGAGTCGGGATAGAAAATCTGCAACAGTTTCAGCAGTCGGAAATATCACACCAGAATACTACACACCCGATACGTGTTCGCTTCGCCGACGGCTTCAAGCTTCCAGGGAATCTCGTCCTGGTTATCATCCTCCTTCCCAATAAGACGAGCCCCCTGATTCCTATCAGCCAACTCAAGCCTTGACAGATCAGATAGGCTCTCCATACCTGACTTGGATCAGCAAACAGAAAGTCTTCTGCGCCAACATTGCGGATGCACCAACCTAATCCAGGGCCGCCAGTCGAAACACGCCACTAGTTCCAAAAAAATTTATTTCTATAACGCCCACGAGCGCGCACAATCTGGACGTACCTTGCTAAAGTCGCCTTTATCCGACCCATCAATGAATATCCTGCTGGTCTGCGTAACGTGAAAGACCCTCGCAGCGTTGACATGACCAGACTTGTACACTATCTTGTACGTTCCCGACACCATCTGAGTATGTACCAATGGATCGAGTAAAGTGTTTCAGCGCGATCGTGCTGTGCGAGAGCACGGACGGGCTTACCTCAATACCGCAGTGTAAGTAATGAGGTCAAGGGTTATCATAGCCCAGCGGCCTCAACTCGACCTATATGAGATGCTTCGGGCAGCACTATTTGCGCAGTCTCCGCAGCAAGCGTTAACTGACTATAGTGGGAATTAAGGAATGAAAAGGTGATTCTTAGGGCTTAATAAGTATCAAAGACGTCCTATAACTAAGACCGTCACAGAAGACGTCTTCAGGAACTGACTTGTTAGAAATGAAATCGAGCTCCGCACAAGACCCAAAATAGATTCAGGTCCAGTTCTTCGACCATATTCATCATTCATCATGCATCATGGAGAGTTTTCGGCAGTACACATGCAAGCACATAGTTACTGATTCAACTGGTATTACAGTGGAATATCATAAGCCGATACAACACACCTGAGTATAGCAATGATGCTCCCAACAGCACCCTCTACAACCTGGTCAAGTCAGGCGTCCCGAGCTAATGATGGTTGGGGGGAAAAAATCAATCTGATCAACGGTTCGAAAGGACTATTAGAGCCGCTTTGAGAGGTATCAGCAAATGATTAAACAGCTTGCATTATTAGAGCGCTTAAATTAGGATACACACCGGCGACTGGCGGGGCTCCCACTGGACATTGCCTCCATCAAGAATGTCCATACTAAATATACACTTACCTTCGACTTGACGTCTATTACCGAGAGGTTTGTTTGACAATAACAGCATGGGTCTTTTTCAGTACTGCCGCCGTTATAGCCGCTATTTCTGTGATGAGACGCGTCTTGCGTAATAGCGTCTTATTCTACTCTGCTGGCACTGGTTATGACCAACCATATTGCGACGTTTTATCGGGGGAGTGGATTGGCAAAAATATCTAAGCTTCCAAAAACTTGTATTATTATGACTATCATGTATGCAGTGTCCCCAATGTCACATAATTCGGA
>QFDT01001623.1:0-10026 GCA_003315915.1 Macrolepiota dolichaula
AGAGATAAGACAGAATAGGAAGGTCCGGGAACTAAGAGAAAACTGAATAGCTGAGGTCGCCGGAGGAATGGCAACCAAGATGCCCGAGCAACCAAGAGGAGGGAAGCCCGAGGGGATAAGGACACAAGAGAGCGGAGAGGTGATATTGGACTGACAGAGCACTGTGGCTGAATGGTGGTGTAGGAGCCGAGGATCTTGTTGCTATGGGGAAAGCTTAACAGACAATGGAGGTTGTCCAGAAGATCTTCAGACGGGTTCCTAACAGTATCCCCCCCTTAGGGCCAAGCCTCGAGGACCGAAAAGGAAATGGAAGAGATAAATGGTCGGAGCGGATGGTCCATCAGAGAGGTATAAGAACCCACAGGAAATTTTGACTAAGTTCCCATTCCTCCACTCTATTACACCGCCCTCATGTCAAATACTCTAAACCTTGACGATTACAACCTGTCTGATCCAGTGGTGGCCGCTCTGTTGGCCGCCCTAAAGAAGAAGCTGGGCTCGTCCGTCGCATCCAGTGCCCCGAGTGTTGGAAGCAGCAGCAAGAGAATGAGGGGGGGGATGGGGGACAAGAAGGAGCCAAAGGAGGACGTGGAGGAGGAGCAGAGGCCGCAGAAGAGGACATGGAGTTGTGCGGAGGTGATAATAGATGTCCCTGCGCCGAGCGGAGGGAAAGGGAAGAGAAATCCGTGGGAGAAGCTGCCCTTCAAGATGGGCGTGAGTGGGCGAAAATGCGTCCAATGTCAAAAGAAGAGGGTTCCTTGTGAACCCAACCCCAAGCATAGGTTGTCCGAGATGTTATCAGAGGCCTGTGACTAACCATCCTATAGCTACCCTCAACTCCTGTCTAGGGTGCTCAATCCGGAAAAGTGCATGTACTCTGGCCTTTGTCCTTGTCAAGACGGATGATGAGGAGGAGGTACTGGAGGTGGCAGAGGCACAGAGGGAGAAGGGGAAAGGAAAGGCAACAGAGGCGGAGCTGGGTGTCAAGGTGGGGGCTGCGGAGAGCTCATCTCGGGCTCCAAAGGAGGGGCCCTGGGGCCATAACAAGCATGTCCTGAACCATGTTTGGGGTGATGCAGGTAAGGATGTGTCGGACTCAGAAGTGGTCATGGCCGGCATATTGCAGGGACTGGTGAGTGTCCTGCAGGACGAGGAGGGGTTTGGAGCACTAACCAAGGAGTCCAGTAGGTACCAATCCGTGGTCTTGCGAGCCACAAGAGGGTTAGCATAATCACTAACATGCTATGCACTCCTGTAGAGGCTGTGGCGGTGTTACAGGTATCTATCAACAACCTCCAGTCCGTGGTGGAAGAAAATACGCAAGTCATCCGGCATGCCTACATGATTGGACCAGACGAGGTGCCTACAGCAGAGGTATATGGACAGGCTCCAGGAATGTTGTCGATGGAGATGAGAGCTGGAGTGAAACAGAATGTGCTTGGAAAGGACATTGGAATGGACTTGGAGACGGAGATGGTTGTGATTGACAACGAGGCGGAGGAGGTGCCTGTTGGAGAGGAATTGGCGGAAGGCTCAGAGGAGGGACAGGGGAAGGAACAAGGAGAAGCTGAAGAAAGCAGACCAGAGGACTCGGAGGAAGAGTTGGAGGAAGATGAAGATGAAGAGGAGGGAGATGAAGGGGAAGATGATAAGGGAAAGGGAAAGGAGGATGAGGCGTCCGAGACGGATGAGCCGGAGGAGTCGGAGATGGAGGAGGAGTAGATAGTCATCCGGCACCCTCCTGTATATAGTTTTTTAATCAATATGTTTTCTTGGCAAGTATAAGAGTGAATAAGAAGAAGGTGTGACTTAAGAGACTACAGTCCAAGGGCGGACAGTGGACCAGGCTTGTCCGGATAAGCAGAATGGAAGTCGGAGACCAACTCCTGTGCGTGGTCAAGTTTCCGGGCGGACAGCCAACTAGTCTTGTCCTCAGTTCCTTCATAACCAGTCCATGAAACCTTGTACAAGAGTGGACAGGTCTTGCGATGGCAGTCTATCTTGGAGTCAAGGATATGGTCAATTTCATACTCGGGCTCACCGTCAATGACGATTGGGGCCGGAGGTGGAGGGATTTGGTTAGGGATAGTGTTAGGAGTAGAGGGTTCGAGCATAGATACATGGAATACTGGATGAACAGAGCGCATGGCTTTGGGAAGATGGAGGGTGAAGGAGTGGGATCCGGGCTGAGAGATGATTTCATATGGTCCGAGGTATTTCTCGGAGAGCTTCTTGGAGGGGCGAGTCATCCAGAAGAACTGTGCTTTGACAAATACTTGGTCACCAACTTTGAAGTCGGGGGCTGGAAGGTGTCGGACGTTGGCGGACACTTGGTAGCATTGCTGTGCTTGTGCGATTTCCGACTTGAGGACTGAATGGAGGTCGTCAAGGTCAACAGCAAAGTCGCGGGCACAAGCGGAGGCAAGGTCACGTTTGGGGTGAATGGTGATGGAGGGATGATATCCCTTGTTCGTGAAGAACGGGGAGACACCGGTGGTAGCACTGGGGGCATTATTGAAGGCGAACTCTGCTAGTGGAAGTAATTCAGCCCAATTGTCCTGCTGATAATTGCAATATACTTGGATGTATTGTTCCAAAGTCTGATTTGTCCGCTCCGTCTGTCCGTCTCCTTCCGGATGATAACCAGAGGTGAAATGTAACTTCATATCCAGAGCCATCCCAAGGGACCGGAAGAAGTGGGAGACAAATTCGGAGCCGTGATTGGAGGTGACATGAGAGGGAACACCGTGTTTGGAGAATACATGGAGGACAAATAGGCAAGCAAGTTTGGCGGAAGTGATAGTGTCGTACGTAGGGATGAAGATGCCTTGCTTAGTGAGTCGGTCAATAATGACCAGGATAGTGTCGTAACCAGAGGAAGTGGGAAGCTTTTTGATGAAGTCCATAGAAATAGAATGCCAGGGGCGATCTGGGATTGGAAGCTGCTTGAGGTGTCCATATGGATGATGACGTTGGGACTTACTACACTTGCAGATGACACAGCTCTTGCAGAAGTCCTTGACAAAGGTGCGGACATTCGGCCAGGTATAGTTGCGGCAGACAAGTTCAAGGGTCTTGTTCTGTCCAAAGTGGCCGGAGAGCATGTGGTCGTGCTTGTACTGGAGTACACAAAGGCATAAGTTGTCTGAGTTGGGGACGTAAAGTCGGTTATCAAGTTGTAGAAAACCGTCCGAGTCAATAGACTAGCAACCTTGGGGGTCAGAGAGATGCTCAGAGGCGACCGGATCAGAGGCATAGGCTGCTTTGATATTGGAATGTAACTGCTTGTAGTCTAGGACCATGGCAGTGCAAAGAGTCGGAGAGTAAAGGGAAGTGGCCCAAACAGAGGCTGCTAGTTGCTGATGAGTAAAGACTGGACGGAAGTTATGTGGATTGATCATGGTGTAGCCATTATCCCCCCCTTTAGGATAGACATCCCATCGTCTAGTCAAAGTGTCCGGCTTCTCTCCAAGGCATCCAGGTCTGAAACGGATGACAAGGTTGAACTGGAAAAGGTACTCGGACCATCTTGCCTGGCAGCAGGTTAGAATCTTCGTAGTCAAAAAATATTTGAGGTTCTTGTGGTCCGTTAATGTGCTAGCTAGGTAGTAGAAGTGAAATCAATACAAAATCACTATAAGTCGCAATGGGTCACTAAGTTCACCACTACTAACTGCTAGTGCTCGCGAATGAGTTTTGAAGGGGAGATAATCAAATAGGTAGATAGGGGAGGAGGTTGGTGTTAGCTAGCAAGATGTCTCACTAGTGGTTTTGGTAGCTAGTGAGTGGGGGCTCACTAACGGGGTGGTCGCTAGACGATGACGGACAAGGTTGTTTTAATTAGAATATAGCTTCGAATCCTAAATGACAGCTACGTCACTATAGATACCAAGATAAAGGATTCACGAGGATAGTTAACAGGCCAGTAGCTAGCTGCACTGTGGTTATACCCTCCCGATCTAGTGAACGTACCGACTTGTACCCTCTTGATACAAGATGCGATGAGAACGCTAGTGATCGTTTGTCAATCAATTTGCTATATCCAATCTATAGGAATTCTTGTTAATCTAATCTCACTTCCTTAATCTGAGGTCTCTATTGACCGAAGCTAAATCTTAATTCACACTAGACAAGTCACTTAATAAATCACTTATATATGATCTATCACTAGATGAGCTGGCAAGATTGCTTGTCCAACGTGCTCACTAGCAAGGGGTATTTATACATTGCGAGACTAACTAGATTACAAATAAAGAAATAGTAAAATATCGGATTTATCGGTTCGTCGGACCTCCACTAGCTACCCTATAACCTGGGTTGAGGGTTCGCTAGGCCAATCGGAGGCCTATCTAGTTATCCCTGATGGATGTCCGTATGGATGGTGCTCTTGTGAGTGATAATACCTAGCTACATCCATCGGTAACTAGGGTTGGTAGCGTATGACGTCAGGTGGGCATGCCTACCTAATTATTATCTTTATTCCAAGGTACGGCCAGCAGCTATCAAACAATCGGTAACTTGCTGATGCCTGGCTATTGGTACTTTGGACGGTTTGCAGTGCCTCGCAAGCCTGATCACTCGCGAGGTATCTCCTCGCTAGCCGGCCCTTCTGACACGTGTCTCGGTTTGATTCTGGGGGGGGCTAACTAACGCGGCTGTGCACTGACTAATCAATAGGATTGGGCCGTAGCTAGAGCATTATATCGCGAACTGGTCTCAGTGAACTGTAGATTCTAAATGAACTGACACCGCTAGCCGTCTCGGGTGAATAGGGTCATGCTCGCTAGACCTCAAGGCCCATTCGCCTTAGTGATCCGTTGATCTACTGATCCGGGGCACTATAGATAGTCGTAGCAAGACACTTCAACGTGCTAGCAAGGCTCCACTCACTATATAGACCTGCAGCTAGGGGTATATTCGTCCGAAGCTGATAGTATTATTCCTCAATACCGTACACTTTTCTGGTAAAGGGTACTAATGACCAATCTCTAGTGAGTTTCATAGCTAGTCACTATATCTTCCCTAGCGAGGGTTCTTTAATGTTACTGGCACCGTAACTAGTGCTATTCCTAGCCCCTGTGATGGATTCACGATCGAAATTGTTTTGGCCGTAACACCGTGATGACATCAATTGGAAGTGCGGGACCCTCGAGATAGTGGCGCCAGATGCAGAAGGCTTTGAAGATGGCAAGTAGTTCTTTGTCATGGGTGTCGTAGTTCAGCTCAGCAGAGGAGAAGGTGCAGGAGTGGAAGGCAATTGGATGGATATTGCCGTCCGGAGCGATGATGGAAAGGATAGCGGTGAGGGCGTAGTCAGAGGCGTTGTCACGACCCGATCCGACCGACACTGCCCTGACCCGACACTGCCCCGACTCCCATACCTGCCGACTTCTTGTTCTCGTTCTCCGACATTCGACCGACATTGGTTCCTTCGTGGTACCAGTTGCCCTGGGGCAACTGGCTGCTAACCCACGGTTGCTTGGCGACCAATGCATCGTGGGGTGAATCTCCGACTGTCGGCTGACATGTCCCGTTCCTGTTATGTCTCACTCTGTCCGTAGTTTCTCCGTCTATTTCATATCCCTTCATTCTGTTATTTTCCGTTGGATACTTGCTCGTCCTATCATGTACGCGTTCCTAGCTCCTGTACTTGCTCCACGTCGCGTGCCCTCGTATCCACATTATTCCTTTTCTCCCATTCGTCCTTATTATTCCGTTTCTCCGTTCTCCTCGAGTATATAAGGACTCGTACTCTGTCATGTATTTCCTTAGTCTGAATATCAACTTAGTCTCCCCTCGTAACTCTGTCTCATCTTAAGTCGCTCCGGTGCACTCCTTCTTCTTTGTCTGTCCAAAATCCGGACCACGACAGCAGGGACGGCGCAGCACATAAGCTGAAGCCAAGGTCCGACTCCGCCGACGTTCGACCGACCCGATCGGCCGACGGTCTGACTTAGTCTGTTCTCGTACTTAACAGTATATTCAGACTGACTCTCTCTGCTGTTGTCTTTTTCTGCCACTATGGCTAACACCCATATTGTACCCCTTACCAGACCGCGTGTCCTCGGCATGCCTCGACGCTCTGCACGACTTAACGCCTCCACACGCATTCCCTGACTATCCGCTGCACCTTCTACACCACCTCCCCGGCATCGACGCTCCATTAGCCCCAACATCCCTGGCCGTCACCGCGACGACACTCCATATCACGATGCCCCCGACGAGCAGGAACCTTTTGACGATGAACAAGGAGCTGGTGGTGAGGATCCCAATCCTCCCGGTGAACCAGACGACCCTGGTGATCCTGGAAACGGTGGAGATTCTTCCGGCAGTAGTTCTGGCGATGAAGATGGCCCTCCACCCGACGACCCTCCAGCCCCTCGCGATGTCCGAGACATCCTGGCCACAGCGCTAAGCCGACTGGCCGACACTCTCGATCAGAAACCTCGCTCCCCCTCAGTTGCTCCCAAAAAGAAGCGTGCCTCTACTAAAGCCAAAGTTCCCGACACCTTCAGCGGCACTGACCCCAACAAACTCCCCCAATTCCTCCTCCAATGCCGACTCTATTTTCGAGCAAATCCTCAGGAGTATAGCACCGACTCCGATAAGGTCAATTTCGCCCTTACATATCTCACTGACGTTGCTCTTGGCTGGTTTGAGACAGCCATTGATTTGGAGGAAAACGATGGAGTTTATCAGTTGTGGTCGACCGACTGGCCCGAGTTCGTGCAGGAACTCCGAAATCTGTTTGGCGCTGCTGATCCTACCAGTGAAGCGGCCGAGAACATTGACGGCCTCAGAATGAAGTCTTCGGACACAATTGCTACGTATAACGTCCAGTTTCTCTGATATGCTGCTCAGCTCTGCTGGGGCCCTGAGGCCCTCACTTACCGCTATTACAAGGGTCTCCCCGACCGACTCCAAGACGACATTTCCCACATGCACGACGGCAAGCCAAAAAACTTGCCCGACATGCAAAAAGCTGCCATCGAGTTCGACAAACGTTACTGGGAACGTCAACGCGAGCGACAGCGGTCCCGACAGGCGACCGAATCGGCTGTCACTAATCACCAACGACGTGGGAATGGCAACGCCACGACCACTAGCAACCCTCCTGCGAAAACATCGACACCACCTTCCTACAACAGTATCCAGAAGACCAAGGGTAACGGCAACAACTCTAAGAATGGCAAGCCGAACACTCCCTCAAAGCCTCCCTCTTCCTCCGACTCGAAGCCTTCGCCGCCAAAACCCGACTTGTCCGACAAGCTTGGGAAGGATGGCAAACTCACCACTGCCGAACGTCAACGACAGATCGACAGCAACCTTTGTTTGTTCTGCGGGAACGCAGGACACAAGGTGAGCGAGTGTCGGAAGAAACAGGCAGCTGCTGCTAAGGTTGGTGGCCGTAGGGCCGACGCGACCGACTCGAACCCCGACAAGGGCTCGGGAAAATAGCGTGCGGTCTCCAGGACTCTGCACAGACTGGGGATCGCATTGAACTCGTCTGTGCAACAGAGAGTTGTCATCTCAATGCGTCCGCTCTTTCCAACCCGAACTCTTTTCATGTTTCTTTAATGTCTTCCCTTGTTTTAAATTCCGATCACCTTGCTCTGCTGCCTTTTCATGCCCTTGTTGACTCCGGCTCTACACACTGTTTTATCGATTCAACTTTCGTCCGTACTCATTCTCTTCCGACTTCTCCGATTCCTTCTCCGATTGAGCTCTGTCTTTTCGATGGTACTTCTAATGCGTATATTACTGAATCCGTAGCTCTCCCAATCGTTTTTGATACTGGCGAATCAATGGTTCTGGACTTCTATGTCACCCGACTCGATTCCTCTTGCTCTATGGTTTTAGGCTACAACTGGCTCACCCGCTACAATCCGTCGATTGACTGGGTTTCGGGCCATATCACATTCCAACCACTCTTGCTCGAGTCTCCTGTCTCTCCTGTCTTGGCCACCACCCCCGATTCTGCGTCGACTCCCCCGACACCTCCGACGGTTGATCCCGACCACTCCGACTTCGCCAACGATTCCCCTGCTCCGGTATCAAAACCACACATATCCTTGATCAACGCCCCTGCGTTCATTCGTGCTTCCCGTCTTGCTGGATCAGTAAATTTCCGCCTCTCTGCTAGCTCTCTCTCCGCTTCGGCCGGTTCTGCGAAAGCGACCGACGAGACAATCGACTTGTCGACTGTCCCCGAAGAATACCACGAGTACGCTGACGTTTTCAGTAAAACACGTGCTGACAGTCTTGCTCCCCATCGACCCTACGACCTCAAAATCAACCTCGACGAGGGGACCGAACCTCCTGTCGGTCCCATCTACTCGCTGTCGCAGGTGGAACTACAAGCTCTCAGGGAGTTCATCGATGAGCATCTGTCTATCGGTTTCATTCGACCCTCCAACTCCCCTCATGGTGCTCCTGTCCTCTTCATCAAGAAGAAGGATGGCTCTCTTCGACTCTGCGTCAACTTCCGTGGTCTCAATCGTATCACGAAGAAAGACCGCTATCCCCTTCCCCTGATCTCCGACCTTCTCGACTCTCCCCGAAAAGCCCGACTGTATACCAAGATCGACCTCCGACACGCCTATCATCTTGTCCGAATCGCTGAAGGAGATGAATGGAAGACCGCTTTCCGCACTCGCTATGGCTCCTTCGAATGGATGGTCATGCCCTTCGGTCTTACCAACGCCCCTGCGTCCTTCCAGCGTTTCATGAACGACATCTTCAAGGATCTTTTAGATGTCTGTATCACGGTATACCTCGACGACATACTCATTTACTCCGACGACCTCAACTCCCACCGAAAGCAAGTTCGAGAAGTCCTCCGTCATCTGCGTAAACATGGGCTTTATGCCCGTGCCGATAAGTGTGAGTTTCACTCTGATTCGGTCGAGTATCTGGGCTACATCCTCTCCCCAGAAGGTCTCCACATGGCCGACGACAAAATCCAGATTATTCAGGATTGGCCTGAGCCGAAGAAGGTGAAGGATATCCAGTCCTTCTTAGGGTTTGCGAACTTTTACCGACGATTCATCTACGACTATTCCGACATCGTCGTCCCACTCACCCGACTCACCCGAAAATCGGCGAAGTGGAACTTCACCGACGAATGTTGTGAATCGTTCAACAACCTGAAGAAGGCCTTCACCACAGCACCTTGCCTCACCCATTGGGTCCCTGATGCTCAAATCATCGTCGAAACCGATGCCTCCGACTATGCACTTGCCGGTATCCTCTCCATCGTTGCTGAAGACGGCCAAGTTCACCCCATTGCTTTCCACTCCCGTACCTTTAACTCTGCCGAATCGAACTACGACACGCACGACAAGGAGCTCCTCGCCATCTTTGAAGCTTTCCGCATCTGGCGACATTACCTTGAAGGGGCTCCCCTCACTATTGACGTCGTAACCGACCACAAGAACTTGGAGTATTTCACCACCACCAAGATTCTTACATGCCGACAAGCGCAATGGTCAGAGTTTTTGTCTCAGTTCAATCTGGTCATTCGTTTCCGACCCGGCCGACTTGGTACCAAGCCCGACGCTCTCACTAGACGATGGGATGTCTATCCTAAAGGGGGGAATAATGGCTACGCTTCGGTTAACCCTCACAATTTCCGACCAGTCTTCACTAATGAGCAACTTGCAGCCTCCGTCCGAGCAACATACCTTCATGCCCCTACCCTCCGCGCAGCCACCATCATTGACCTCGAAAAGCTGCATTCCGACATTCTTGCTGGTCTGTCGTCCGACCCGACAGCAGCAACTCACCTCGCTAAGCCCGAGGGCCGATGGTCGACCGACACCACTGGCTTCCTCCGACTAGACGACCGCATCTATGTCCCCAACACCGACAATCTCCGACTTCGCGTCCTCCAGTACAAACACGATCTGTTATGGTCTCAACGACGAACCCCCTACATTGGTTATACAAGTGGCGCCTCGAACTCCTCGACATTCCGGACTATGAAGAAGTACCGGGCCGATCTACCTCTCCACATGGAACCCCTCC
>QFDT01001625.1:0-21745 GCA_003315915.1 Macrolepiota dolichaula
GCTTATCTAAGACTGCTGTCCCCTTGCTTGTATACTGAGCTTAGGTAAGCATCAGGATTTGTGATACAATGTATTCTGCCAAATCTGTGAAACTTGGTAACTAACGGCCACCCACTGGGAGTAAAGATAATAGCTAGGTATGCATGGCAGCCTGACATCATATGCTACTGACCCTAGCTACCAATGGAAGTAGCTAGGTACCATAGCTTGTGAGAGCACTGTCCACACAGACACTTATCAGAGATAGCTAGATAGACCTCCAATTGGCCTAGTGAACCCTGGATCCAGGTCATAGGGCAAGTAGTGACCATCCAGCAGTCCAAAGAATCTGATATTTTACTATTCCTTTATTTGTAATCTAGTTAATCTCACAATGTATAAATACCCCTCACTAGTGAGCATGTTAGGCAAGCAATTTTGCCAGCTCATCTAGTAATAGATCATATATAAGTGATTTATTAAGTGACCAGTCTAGTATGAATTAAGGATTAGCTTCAGTCAATAGAGACCTCAGACTTAGAGAATGAATTGAGTTAGTGAGAATTCCTATAGATTGGATCTAGTGAGTTGATCAACAAATGGTCACTAGAGCTCTTATTGCAGCTTGTATCAAGAGGGTACAAGTTGGTACATTTACTAGATTGGGAGGGTATAACCACAGTGCAGCTAGCTACTTGTTATGGTTCACCTAGAGGGCACCACAAGGATGGCCGCTAGGCTAGTCAACACTGAAGGATCACTTCAACGATCACCTTCGGCTGACAACACTGGTTGTCCTGGAGTACTGAACAGAGACTGATATCTTCTGCTGTTGACAAACAGAAGAACGCTAAGTTCACTCGAGGGAATACAACAACAAGTTATATTCAAAAGAGAGTAAGAGAGGACAAGAGTAAGAGGGAGACAAACGAAGAGGTTGAAGCTGAGGCTTCAACTACAGAATGGTCCATTATTTATACATTTTGAGATACTTCTGCTTTTACTATTTCGTCCATTGCTCACTAAGATGAAACACTACTGATGGGATCGGAAGGGACGTCGGAATGAGATGGCGTTCCGGGAATGGAAGCTCGCTGTGAAATGGAAGACAACAGATCTACGGAATCCGTACTATCGGAGTTCTCTTGATCCGAAGGCAATGACGTTGTGGAGAAGTGGCTGATAGAGAGATCGACAGGGGAGTCGGTCTGGCGAAGGTTGTAGGGTCGGCCCATCAGGTACGGGTGGGTGAAGGACGTATCTCCGACGATCTGCCTCCATCTGTAGTTGTCGGCTCTGGTGAGTGCGGGCCGAGCGATTGTGGTCTCGTAGAGTCCGTGCCGATAGATATGGATAAAGGGGGAGTTATCCCATACTTGGCGGAGGTGGTGGTTGAGGTACTGGGACTTGTACCGAGGGGGCGGAGGGGTTCCATGTGGAGAGGTAGATCGGCCCGGTACTTCTTCATAGTCCGGAATGTCGAGAAGTTCGAGGCGCCACTTGTACAACCAATGCAGGGGGTTCGTCGTCGAGACCATAACACTACTAGCCTGTTAATTATCCTTGCAACTTCTTGATCTTGGTATCTATAGTGATGTAGCCATCATTTAGGATTTAATACTATCTTCCAATAAACAACCCTTGTCTTTTTTTTTTTTTTTTTTTTTTTTAAATCCAAGTTTATTGCACTATAGACTAGCTAAGTACAAACGGGCGTGTGATAGCAGTCCCAAGAGCCAAAACAGAAACTAAGTCCGAAACTAGGAGAAAGATGACAAACTAATGTGAAGCCGAGTCGAGCGAAGCGAGATGAGGCAGAACAAGATACGAACTAAGAGTAGGTACCGAAGATGAAGGTGAGAAGTGGCATCGACTGCAAAAACAAGGCGGCCGATGACAAACAGAAAAGAAAACAAGAACGTGAAGAGGTCCAGGAATGGGGTGGGGGCAGAATAAGGTTTTGCTAATCCCCAATAATGTCCACCAAAGAATAAGGGAGAGTTTTAAAAGAAAAACTAACCGTGAGTCAACGTATAACGCTTATCAATGCACATCCAAAACCTGGAATTGCTGCTGTTGCTGTTGTTGCCGCATAGCTTGGTTGCGAATTAAGAGGGCCCACTCCCCATCGGAGTCGTTGGGCGGAAAGGCGAATGCGAGAGGGTTATCCTTCAGGAAACTGATCAACCAATACAGGTTGTTGTAGCGCTCGCCCATAGACCACGGCCACTCGAAGCGCCGGCAGTCGTTAATGATATGTTCACGTGTCTCAAGTGGGTGACCACAGGGGCACGCGGTTGGGGCGTCAGGGAAGAAGTGTGCGCGGTACGAGCCGATAGGCGCGTGATTGGTAATGCATCGTGTGAGTCGAGCGGTTAAAGAGGGCGTCATATCCTGCGTAAGCCAGGAGCTGCCGTTGGTGTAGGTGGGAAGGATGAAGTTCTCGCTTGATCCGCGGAGGTAGAGGAAATTATGACCCAGGTAATCCTGGTCTTCCATCAGGTGACTGCATTGCCACAGCCACCGGCATCGATCGGTCCAGGCTTTGCGTACGAAGCCTAGGGATTTGCGCACCATGTTGGGAACGCATGGCGTGCGGAGTGACTTGGCCAATTTGTGAGCACGATGATGGATCGACCATTTTTGTGACGATGGGATTTGCCAAAATTTAATACGATGGGTATGGGAGGTAGAGAGCCAGCGGGTGACGGGTTCGGCGACAGCAATGGAGTCGGAGTGTGCACTGTGGGCGCTATAGTCAAACAGACGTTTAGCGCATGAAAGTGAGTCAGTAAAAATAGAGATGTCAGTAATACTACGAGGGTCCGAAGACGAGCGCGCAGAATCGGAAGAGAAAGAAATAGCAGACAGCAGACCGAGACGAAGAGCGTACAATTCTGAGTCAGAAGAGAGTACATTACCCACAGGGACAACATGCGATTTGAGAGGAGAGGAGAGAGAAGAATCAAAAAGAATGAAAGCCGACGTGGCAGAAAGAGCTTTCGCTTTTAAAGGATAGGTGGAATTAGGACAAGAGCCGTCCGTAGAAACCAGAATAGAAGAAATAGAGGAAAGCACTTGATCCCGAGCCTCGCTAGCCTCAATGAGGTGTCGGCGGACAGCATCGGTATCATCATCGGTGTTGTGCGGGCAAGAATGAAAAGAAATTTGTGAAGAAAACTTATCTAAAATATGTGTACCTGGTCGAGCACATGTGTGGAGTCGGTGAAAGGTGTCCGTGACTAGTACAGATTCGTTGAGGAAGTCGACAGCCGGTGATTTGATGCCAACGGTGTCGGGGTTGTCATCTCTTGTTAGGAGTTTAAGAGGGTGGTTGGAAGGGAGAGTTCGGAAGCGGATAGCACATCTTTTGGCAAGTTTGTGGATGTGGTATTGAAAGGGGATGAGGCCCGCGATTGACTCAGCGCCACCTCAGGGGGTAGTGCGAAAGGCGCCTGTGATCCATATTGACGCTGATCGTTGCGTTTTGTTCAGTTGTTGAATAAGCGCCTTGTTACGAGCACCTGTGAAGTACCAGAGTTTGAGGCCATACGTCGCCACGGGGATGACACATGACCTGTAAAGAATGCGTTTTTGAATGGGGTTAAGGCCTCGCACCGAGTTGCCTAACAAACGTAGACACTTGACCGTGGATAGGGATTTTGTCGCGTAATATCGCACGTGCTCCTTGAACGTCAGCGCTCGGTCGAAGTAGAACCCGAGATACCGGATGAAGTGCTTGGGGGTGAGTGTCAAGGTAGTGCCGTCCGCGTGTCGAAGCGTTACGTCAGGATTTGGTTCAGCCCAGGGTCGATTAGAGAAGTGGAAGACCTCGCTCTTGTCGTGTTTGAGTGCGAGGCCCATGGAGGTGATGAAGGAAGAGCATGAAGCGTAGACCTGTGAGATGAGAGAGGCGTTAGTGGTAAAGCTTTCGGATTGTACAATGATAAGTCCGTCATCAACAAAGGAGAGTATTTTACATCGAGGATCCGAAGCAAAACGGTACATAAATGGGGAAAGGAAGAGGGAGGTAAGGATGGGTGAGAGTGCGGAGCCTTGTCCTACACCTACGGACGCTGGGAATCTGGGAGAAGAAAATTGGTTCCAAGAATAAGACGTGAAACGATCAGAAAGGTAGTTTGTAAAGAAGGAAACTAGACATGAAGGGAAACCGTGTCTGTTTAGGATATGAGTGAGAAGAGAGTGGTTAACTGAAGGGAAAAATTGGGCGACATTGAAAGTGAGGATGCTCGTTTTAAGTTTTCGTTTCCATCCTTTACGGACGGTGTGGGTGAGGTAGATGCCGGCGTCTTCAGTTGAGTGCTGGATGATGCCGCCGAATTGTAACGGGTGGACGAGGTTGAGGCGGGCCACGTCGAATTCCTTCTCGATAAGTTTACCAAACGTGTTGAGTAGCACGATGGGTCGAAACATTTTTGGCGTAGTATAATGTGGCTTGCCGGGCTTGGGGATAATGACCAAAGTCGAATCTTTGAAGTAGGAAGGCCACGTGGATGTTGTGACGCAGGCGTTAGCAAAGGCGCGCATATGTTCCAGTGCCGATGGTGATGTGAAGATGTCTTTAAGGTGACGCCAGGACAAGTGGTCTGGACCTGGCGATGACATATTAGAGCAGGGATGGAGGGCGTCTTCAAGCTCTTTGATAGAGATGGGGTCCCACGTGCGGGCAGGTTGGGAGGGGAGGTGAAGCACCATGTCTAAGTCAACAGGACGATTAGCCGCAGAATTATAAGTGCCGTCAAGGCCAGCCCAAAGCTGATCTAGGTCGTCACATGGTTTGTTCTGATACAATATAGACTGTACCGGTGGTAGATTGCGATCCTTGGCCCACCCCATCAGGTCCCAAGGTCGTGCTTTGTCGACGGAGATCTCCTGGATCTTGTCATCGAAAAACTTTCTCTTCACACTTCCACACGCTCTCCTAAACCCCGTCCACCTCGCCTTACACCTCCTCTCCTTGTATAGCTCCAGCACCATTTTGCAGTCGTCATTCCACCACGGTTTAGATCGCGAAGTGATTCTGATGTCTTTCGCGTGTTTGTTCCACTGTTCTTCCACATGGGATTTGAGTAATGTTGCATATTCATCGACCGCTTCCTTGGAATCGAAGTCTGGGGTCGGGTGCTCGAGGAAGTCTTGGATGGACAATATGAATTTACCTTCCTCCTTGGAGTGTTTAGTGATGCCTCTTCGTTTGATAATGGGCATGACCGGTTTGATTTTGACTTTGACCCACAGCAGGGCGTGGTCGGATGAAATGCGAAAGTCATTGGCGATTTGGTGGAGGACCGAGTTGTCGTGATGAAACTGGGTGAAAATTAAGTCGATAACTGTGGATCGCTTTGTGTGGTCGAAGGGGAAGTGAGTGGGTCCTGGGTTGGACGGGGGAGATCTGTAGAGTGTGAGTGAAGCCATGTTGTCTATTAGATTGTCAGCTCTGGATACATTGTGGTGTTGTTCAGGGTCCCATGTAGGAGACCGAAGGTTGAAGTCGCCGCCAGCGACTATTATATTAAGCTTCTCTAGCCGCTCCAAATGGGCATTAAAGAAGTCTTGGGAGGCGCCTTCAGTGTCAAAGTAGCAGT
Organism: Macrolepiota dolichaula; assembly: GCA_003315915.1. Lineage (NCBI taxonomy): Eukaryota > Fungi > Basidiomycota > Agaricomycetes > Agaricales > Agaricaceae > Macrolepiota > Macrolepiota dolichaula. Next base: position 5,586 of record QFDT01001625.1, read on the forward strand.
TCAGAAAGTAAACGCGGTTAGGAATTGACAGAGAGATTAATTGAAAGTCTGTTGAAGAAAAGATGTCCGGGTGGATACGGGGGGTGAGTGAAGATAGTGAGCGTCTCACATAAGTGAGGGTTCGGGGGTTCGGAATGTTGGAGTGGACCGCAATCCAGTCTTTGTGAATAGGAAATCCGTGCATCTCCTCCCCGTCAGGGAGTTTAGTCGATGGCACGTTGCGAATATGACGGAATGGAGGTTCCTGAAGGCAGAGAATATGAATGTGAGCCAGATCAGGAGAATTAAGAAGGACCTCCATTAGAGGCCAAGAACGAGCAACATTTTGAAAATGAAATTGAAAATGAGAGAGGGTCCAGTCCTTGATGGGTTTAGAAGGTTTAGAGTCCTCGCTACTCCCTTCCGGGGATCGGCGATCAGACTTTGTCTTGGAGCGGTTGTGCTTACGCATAGATCGTCTCGGTGTTGAAGTTGAGTCGCACGCAGGCATCTCAGATCTCAGCGGCTTTCCGTTGATGCCATCCTTTGTTATATTTGTTGCGGGTGAAGGAAAATTTGTCGCTGTCCGCGTGGTGTTGATCCGAGTTGCAGTTGAGGCATCGGAATTGTGCGATGTGTGGGCATGGTTGGCCGGCAGCCGTACCTGGTACCCACGTGCTTGGGTCATTGTCCTTACCCTTCGGTTGACAGCACCACCCTAGTTGGTGGTGGAACTTCTTTTCGTGTGGGCCACCGCATATGGCGCACCTCGGATTTCTTCTCCTACACGCAAAGGTAGTATGTCCCCAAGAGGAGCATTTTTCGCAAAAGGGAACAGCAGTATGTTGGTTCGCCGCTCAGAAGGTACAGGTCCGTCCTTGGAAGTTGACGGTTCTGTTGACCAAAAGTCTGGCTCTAGCTCCACCTTGGGAATCCCAGAAATCCATGTATAGGGCTGCTAGTGATGATCGGGGAGATATTCTTGCGAACCGGGGCGTGCCCGCGAGTCCGTCCAAGAAAGGGGCAAGTGGCGACCTGTATAGGACGTTGGCAATGTCATTGGAGGTATTGGGCGTACCGTCCTCCTTGAAGAATGGGAGATTCTCCAATCTCACAAATGATTTGGACTGGGGTAGCTGAGGGACTAAATCCTCGTATACCGCATCCGTCATGTCCGGGAATTCCTTCCTCATCCACACTCTGACGATGTTCAAGTCTTCTTCTGACGCGACGAGGTTGGTGTTGAACCACAAGGTTTTCAAAGTTTTCCTCATGGAGTCAATCCTGAGTTGTGACCGGTGGTACGTTAATCCTCGATTAATGGTCTCTAGGATTTTTGGATTGAAGGGGATCATCTCATTACGAAGTAGGGGTGTAAATGGGATAATGATGTTTTTTCGGGAGGGTCCCTGTGTGACTGCAGGCGTGGAAGGGCGCGAGCGGGGTTTGGAGTTATTTGATCCCTGGGAGTTGGGGTTCAAGGGGGGCTGGGGTTCGTGTTTCGGACCTCCCTGCCTGAATTTGGGGGGGCCTTTCGGGGATGGCGAAGGGGTTGGAACGTCCATTCCAAGGTCGTATCCACCTGCTCTTAACATCGCGTAAAGTTCGTCCCTGGTTTTGTCAGGGAAAGTAACTCGTAGGTCCCCGTATTTCTCCATAACGTGAATGGGGATGTTGGGTGTGGGTTCCACTTTAGTGGCTTGTGCATATGTTCTTCCAGGCCCGCTGGAAGGGGGTGACGGTGCTGCTGAACAATTGAAATGGACTTTCTTTTCGTTGGGTGATGGTCCCTCCGATTTGGACGGATTCTTCGGGCCGGGTCTATCATTTCTCTGATCCAGCGTTTGATGACGTGGCACATGTTTGCCCCTCATCGCAACGATATTCCAACCTCCTCCTTCCCCACTTACTCTGCCGCTCGTCTCCCCTCCGCCCGTGCCCCTTCCACCCGTCTTCCCTCCTTCCGTCTGTCCTTCCTTTGAGGTCTCCCCGTCTCGCTCCGGACCTCCCATGGCTGTATCTTTGCTGATCTTTATGGCTTGGGCCGTGTCTCTCTCGAGTTGGGCATCAGCCGCGGTGTCTACCTCCATATCGTCCACATTATGTTTAGGAGGGGTAATCGAGTGTTGAGGAGTAGGGTTGGGGTTGCGCATCTTCCCTTTCTCCATGGGTCTGGGTGTTGGCGTTTGGGCCGGCGAGGAATCAACAACAATTGGCCTGCTAGGTGAGTTACCCAATGCGTGTTGGTTGATAATGGCGGCAACTTCCTTTTCGAAGTTGGGATTGCTGTCATCATGTTGCACTGTGTTGATGTGCACTGGCGTGTTTCTTGGGTTTGAGGAGGGGGGAGAATCTGTATCAAGGACGGCTCCTTCGCCCCACCGTTGCTGAACAGCGTTATCCAGATGGTACTTGTTTGCCCATTTTTTGAATATTTTAGACCTCAGAGTGCAGGTCCTGGTCATCCTCGATTGACGTATAATGAGGTCGCCAATCCTTTCATCGCATATAATTTCGAAGAGTTCGAACAATTTGTCGGCGAGATCTGATTGGTTGAGGTCGAGGCGCTTATCGACCGTATGTTTCAGCCATAAAGCGACAGATTCAAGGGTGTATTCCATTGCCTGGACGTCTCCCACAGTGACATTGGCTGGTTCAGCGAACCATCCGAGGCCGTCAGCTACCATCTTCTGGATTTGAGGGGGAGGGGTAACCCCTGGTGTGTGGTTAGGGTTGGGTTTGCTAGGGTCGTCACAGCACATGTTGGACTCGTGTCCAGCATGCGGCGTATCCGTAGCGGGGAGAGAGGCGTCAACATCGTCGGCCCAGCTGACAATGTTATTGCTGGAGGGAAGGGGAGGGGCTTGGTGGTGAGCAGCGTACTGCTGGGCGGGGGTGAGAAGGGGGGCCCGTTGGTTAGGATCCGCCATGGAGGTTGGGTCGACTTTGACATCGGCCGTTGTCTTAGCTGTATGGTTGGACTCGTTTGACACGACTGAGCCGTTGGGAGAGGAATGTGTAGACAGGTTGTCGTAGTCATTGTGCAGGTCTATCCTAGAAGCTTTCCTAGTAATAGATTGTGTTGGAGAGGAGGGGTCGTGTCCTCTTTTGGATCCAATGGACGGTGTTGGTGATGAAAGTCTGAAGGGCCCTTCAGATGCTGCCCTAGGAAGATGTACTGCAGACCCGGTTCCGGATGGGTTCTGCATAACGGGGATTGAGATTTGTTGGAGGAGGAGACGGTCAGGCTCACTGTCCGGTATCTCCTCATGTAATGACTCCTGAGACCCGCCTCGTCGACCGGCGATCCCAAGCGAACTACTGATTCTTCTTAAATGCTGGCCTGCTTTTCTCTTAACACTATCGGCCTTCATAGCGCAAGATAATTCCAATGTAGTATGTAGTGTAAACCGCTCTCGAAGATGATGATGACAGTTACTGGAAAAGGAAGGTGAACAACCCTTGTCTGTTGTCATCTAGTGACCACTCTGTTAGCAAGTGCCTACTTGCTAGCTAGCCAAAAACCCTTTAGTGAGACTATCTTGCTAGCTATCAAACCCCCAACCCTTATCTCCTTATCTGATTATTTCCCCTTTGCTACTCATTTGCAAGCACACTAGTAGTTAGTATTGGTAATCTTAGTGACCCAGTGCAACTTTAGTGATTTTTTTATTAATTTCACTTATACTACCTATCTAGCACATTACTATCTAATCCAAGATTGGTTGACTTTAACTTCTAATCCTCTGAAGTTAAAGACTGATAACTGCAACACCTCAACATTATCCAGTAATTACTGATACAGTGGTATTGTAACTCACCAATTCACCTATTAGCAGGCTGATTAAGAATCTCAGTCCTTAATTAGCTAGTGTCAAGTACAAGAACAGACTAAGTCAGACCATCAGCCAATTGGGTTGGTCAAGCATTGGTAGAGTTGGACCTTGGCTTCAGCTTATGTGCTGCACTGTCCCTGCTGTCATAGTCCGGATTTCAGATGGGCAAAAGAAGGAGTGTGCTAGAGTGACTTAAGATGGGCAGAGTTATGAGGGAAGACTAAGTTGATATTCAGACTGAGGTACAAGATAGAGGACAGAGGGTTTATATACTCAAAGGAATTGCTGAAACAGAGAAACATAAGATAAAAAGGACAAATGGGAGAAACAGACAAGGTAAATACTAGAGCATGTGACAAGGAGCAAAATCTAGGGGTCAGGAACATGTACGCAATAGGAGGACAAGTATCCAATGGAAAATAGGAGAATGAAAGGAATATAAAATAGGATGGAGAAACTACAGACAGAGTGAGACACAATAGAAATGGGACAGGTCAGCCAACAGTTGGAGATTTGCCCCATGATGCATTGGTTGCCAAGCAACCGTGGGTTAGCAGCTAGTTATGCCAAGGCAACTGGTACCATAAAGGAACCAATGTTGGTTGAATGTCAGAGAATGAGAACAATAAGTTGGCAGGTATGGGTGTTAGGGTAGTGTTGGGTTGGGGCAGTGTCAGTTGGATTGGGTTACGACAACACTAGTAGTTAGTATTGGCAATCTTAGTGATCCAGTGCAACTTTAGTAATTTACATATTAATTTCACTTATCCTACCTAACTAGCACATTAATGAGAGCATAACCTAGCACTAATGCTGCTTTGTCAACACTACTTGCTCAATAACAGCCAATCTTGTCCACCCCTTTCCTATGCCATCAACCTCAGAGACCACCTCATACAATCTAACAAACCCCTTGGACAAGAATCCCTCTCTATATTTCTCAATGGAGTTCCTCTTTCATGCTGACAATGCCTTAGAATTTTTATTACCAGCCATAACTGTTATATTCCCTTGTGTACTATAACATCCACCATTCCTATCATTGCCTTGCTTGTCATGGACCTGTCATCTTTCTGCTGCTTCTCATCCTGCGATTACTCCACTGTTTACTCAGCTACGATGTCATACTTACTCAGCTGCTATTACAGACTCTCCAGTAGGAATACCCCAGTAGTATATATACACCTAGATACTCTGTTGTATTCCTTACGCTTTACCAACTCATTGATTCCCCTTCTCTTCTCTCTCATTGCCCTCAAGTCTTCATCACTTGTTGCAACCTGAGTTGATTACTTAGGAAGGTCATAATATTTGGTAAAGCATCTACAACTCACCTTGCAGAAGAAGGCCATTGTGTATGAGCCTTAGTGGACCTGCTTCCAGAGACAGGACCAGAGAACCAACACCAGCATTAGCAGAGGAGACCACCTCTGAAGAAGAGACCTCATCAGAAGAAGAAACCACCAAGGAAGAATTCTCAGATGAAAAATTACAGGACAGCAATAACGCCGACAAACCACCAGACACAGAAAGTGACAACACAGAAAGTGACAACACAGAAAGCGACAACACAGACAGTGAAGAAATGTCCGACCAGGAAATAGCACCAGCAGCGCCTGCAGTAGGCCATGGAAAATCACTTGTACCAGAGCCAGGGTTCTTTGATGGAACCAGGAATAAATTCGAAGATTAGTGGAGAGCCACCTTGCTATTTTTAAAGTTCAACAGAATTGAAGGGGCCGATGACAAGGCCACAGCAGTACTAGCACGCCTCAGGGGAGGGACAGCAGGACAATTTGCCTCGATGAAACTAGCACAGTTGGGAGGCGAGGACAATGCAGCTGATTGGGATGAATTCGTGAAAGAGATGGTATCCACATTTGGGGACCACATGGAACAACCAGAAGCGGAATGGAAGATTGAAACGTTCAAGCAAAAGAACAAGAACACCACGGACTACCTCATGGAATTCAGGGTACTCAAGATCAAAGCCTGCACAGACAATGCACACGCACTTTTCCTACTCAAAAGGAACGTACGCCTGGACATAATCAAGACCATATTAGGATATCCGGCAGAAGAAATGCCCCACACCTATGACAAATGGGTCAAGGCAATATTATCGGTTGGGAAAGAATACGAGTCAACTGAGTCTAGAGACAGACACACCACATCAGGCATCACATATGGAGGGATGGGCCAACCCATGGAGATAGGACGACAGGAATCCAGAGGACCCAAATGCTACAACTGCGGCATCAATGGACACATTGCAAAGGAATGCAGAAAGCCAAAGAAGAAAAGAGGAGGATGCTTCAACTGCGGAAAAGAGGGGCACATTGCCAGGAACTGCAGAGCACCAAAAAAATCCCAGGACAGGGGAATAGAGAATGATGAAGAAGAAATCGAGCAGGGTTTTGTTGAAGGGTTCGATTGAGTGCAAAACCAAGACCCCATGTATCTAACTTTTCTTCCAAATCATACGTTATCCTACAAAGAAGAAAAGGAGCACGAGAACTTTTGATTAAACCAACGATAACAACCAAGACAGGAACAAAGAAGGTCAAAGCGATCATCAACACAGGATGTACAGACACATGCATCGGCAGGCGAACAGCAAAGGAGCTGCAACTACCCACAACAACACTGGAGAACCCAAGAATGGTGTACAACACGGACGGAACAACCCAAAATCTAGTCATGGAGAAGGCCATATTCAAGATGGCAATTGGAAACCATACAGAGCACATGGAAGCGCAAATATCAGACATACAATCAGTGGAACTATTCTTGGGTCATGATTGGATCATGGCGCACAATCCAGAAATAGATTGGAAAGCCGGACGGATCAATTTCACCAGATGCCCGGAAGGATGCAGGATACAACACGAAAACTGGGAAACCCGCAATTGAGCGACAAAAACAGAAGAAGCCAAAGACAACATCAAAAAAACCACCGACCCCACAAAGGCAGAGGATCTACCACATTACCTTTGACAATTCACACACCTGTTCAACAAGAAAAACTTCAATGAACTACCGGCACCAAGCAAATGGGATCACAAAATCAACCTGACGGAAACGGCACCCAAAGACATGAATGCCAAAGTATATCCCATGATGGTCAAGGAAAAGGAAGAACTCCAAGATTTTGTAAAGGAAAACCTCGCCTCAGGACGCATCAGACCATCTAAATCCCCATACACAGCACCATGCTTCTTCATACCCAAGAAGGACAGCAGCAAGAGGTTGTGTCAAGACTACAGGAAGCTGAACCAACACACGATAAAGGACAAGACACCACTGCTGCTGATAGAGGAGGTTATTGACAAGCTGAAGGATGCAAAATACTTCAACAAGCTGGACATCATATGGGGATACAACAACATCAGGATAAAGGAAGGACACAAGTGGAAAGCAGCATTCGTCACAAACGAAGGACTATTTGAGCCAACGGTCATGTTCTTTGGAATGTGCAACTCCCCAGGGACATTTCAACGGATGATGAACTGTGTATTCAGACAGTTACTACAGGAGGGTATCCTAATCAACTACATGGACGACTTTGTGATACCTGGAAAGACGAAAGAAGAATTGGCAGAACGCACTTGCAGATTCCTGAAAATAGCCAAAAAACACAACCTATACTTCAAAAGGATGAAGTGCATGTTCAATGCAACGGAAATACCAATCCTGGGCGCCATCGTGGGAGATGGCAAGGTAAAGATGGAGGGGGAAAAAATAGAAGCAGTACGAAACTGGCCTACCCTAACAAACGTCAAGGGAGTGGAATTGTTCCTAGGATTCGCAAACTTTTACTGGAGATTCATCAAGGGATTCAGCACAATCGCAGCACCGCTACACAAGGTCAAGGGCAATGTGGGATGGATGTGGGAGAAAGAGCAACAACAGGCATTCGAAGAACTCAAGAAAAGGATAACGGAAGAACCAGTACTGGCGCTACCACAAGACAAAGGACAGTTTAGAATGGAAGTAGACGCATCGGGTTACGCAATAGGAGGAGTACTCTCCCAACTTCAACACAACAAGTGGCACCCAATAGCATTCATGTCCAGAACCATGAATCCGGCAGAAAGGAACTACGAAATCTATGACAAGGAACTACTCGCCATCATGGAAGGCCTCAAACAATGGAGACAGTACCTATTGGAAGCCAAGGAACCATTCAAGATCTGGACAAAACCTGAAGTACTACAAGGAACCGCAAAAGCTCAATGGACGACAAGCCTAATGGTACCTCAGACTGCAAGACTACGACTTCACACTCAGACACATCCCGGGAAAAACGAACACCAAAGCGGATATCCTATCCAGGAGAACACAAGGAGACGAGGAACCCGAACCAAAGGTCACCATACTAAAAGAGTCCCTATTCATCAGAAGAACCAGAAGCGAACACCTGACACCGCCCATACGAATATTTTGAACCGAGAGCTACCAGATTACCCCTAAAGAAGAATGGGATGCGGAAATAAGAAATGGACGACTTGACGGACAGGTATACAAATGGTTAAAAGAAGAACCGAGACACACGGTCACAATGGACGGAATAACCTACTGAGATGATCACATATGCATACCCACAGATGCAAAACTTTGAGAAAAGATCCTCGCAGAACACCACAACCCACCCGACGCCGGACACCCAGGACAAAAGAGGATGCTCAACCTTCTCAAAAGGTTGTACTACTGGACCACAATGAAAGGAGACGTACAGAAATTCGTAGAAGGATGTGACAGCTGCCAAAGAAACAAAGTACTACACCACAAGAAAACAACGCCGCTACATCCCATACCCCTGGCAGAAGGACCATGGACCAAAATCACGGTCGACTTGATCGGACCACTACCAATGTCCAAAGGAGCAGACACAATCTTGGTAGTAGTTGACAGATTCTCCAAAATGATCCGACTTATTGCAACCACAACAACCCTAAGCTCAAAGGGTCTAGCAGAGATATACAGGGACCACATTTGGAAGCTACACAGCATTCCGAAAGTAATCATTAGCAATAGAGGGCCACAGTTCGCAGCAAAATTCATGGAGAATCTATGCAAGGCCCTAGGGATTGACAGAAGATTATTCACAGTGTACCACCCCCAGACGGACAGACAGACAGAACACATCAACCAAGAAGTGGAAGTGTTCCTATGACACTATGTGAATTACCAACAGAACGACTGGTCCGACTGGCTAGCAACAGCAGAATTCCAGTACAACGACAAACAGCACAGCGCCACAGGACACTCTCCATTCTACATAAATTATGGAAGACACCCCTGGAAAGGAAACCTGACCGCAAACCTAGAAACACCCACGGTGGACAAATTTATCTGAAGTCTAAGTGCAATCAGAAAGGAAGTATCGGAGCATCTAACGTCAAAAGGAGAAGAAACAAAACAAAACCATGACGGGAAACGAGGAAAGCAACGCAAACTATCAGTAGGGCAATGGGTATGGCTCGAAGGGACGAACATCAAAACCAATAGACCCATGGAGAAGCTGAACAACCGGCGATACGAACCATTCCAAATCACTGAGCAAATAGGAGTATTAGCTTACCGACTAAGGCTGCCAGAAGACTGGATCATACACAACATGTTTAATGAATCACTGCTGACGCCACACCAGACACCAAACTACTCGGGACAAGAAAAGCCAACACCACCACCACCAGTGCTAGTGGGAGAAGAAGAAGAATACAAAGTAGAAGAAATCTGAGGAGAACGCAGAAAGGGTAGAGGGACACAGTACCTAGTGCACTGGAAGGGGTATGGTGACAAACATGACTCATGGATACCCGCATCCTCCTTAGGAAATGCACAAGAAGCACTGGAGACATACAAGAAGTCCCTTGCAGAGCAAGGAAAACCTATAAAAGGGGGGCAGAAATTACCCAAACCCATCATCAGCCGCATTCTTCGAACCATGTCTTCTACTGAAAACCGCCAATCCGTTGCCCCCCTCCTCAACACAGAGGAACCCCAAGCCCATAACTCCATCACTCGAGACATCACCATGGATGAAGTCATGTCGTCCATCACCCAGATGATCACCGAACACAGAAAAGGAGTGTCCATCAACGAGATGCTAGGATGTGTCAACAACATCTCCAACATTCAGAAGGCAGTAACAGCAGCCAAATTGGCAATGAAGGACGCACAACTAGTCTTAACCACAATCTCATCATGAATCCAAGCAGCCACCCAAGGACAGAGGAGACACAACCAAGCCATCGACCATGTGGAAGACATACAGGTTGATCTAGAGGACTTCATCGACGCCAACATCGGAGGGAAATTGCTATCCCTATGCTCCATATTATCTGAAGTACTGGTCCTTGTACACTATGACGGGAACAACAAAGAAGAAGGAGCCATCAAACTAGCACAACTCCTCATGGGCACAGACCCATATCCACTCGAAAGCAGGAAAGCCAGGAGGACAGGCAAAACGGACAGGGAAGAAAAAGAGGCGAGAGAGGGCGAAGAAGAAATCCGACGAATCCCAGCCATCACCATGGAAGTCGAGAACATGCTCTCCTTCCTGACGGCACCGGAGCGAGTAGGACCCAAGGAAGTTAGGGAATGGGAGTTCCCCAGTACATTCACCACGCTACTTGATAACGGAGAACTTGACAAACAATATGTCGACCACATCCTTGCCACCTTACTCATTGACAAAGCCAATACCTGGGGCACTATGAAAGGCATCAAGATCACCATGTTCGCAGGAGGTCTGGACCACGCCAAACTATTCATTGCACACAGCACCGTTGACAACAAGTTCTACACAGGACCCACCAAGAAAGACCTCACACAATTCATTGTAGGGTAACTGTGTGGTCACAGAGCATAAAAAGGGGGTAATGTTATATTCCCTTGGGGCTATCATGTACTATAATATCCATCCATTCCTATCATCGCCCCGTTTGTCAAGGACCTGTCTCTCTTCCGCTACTTCTCATCCTGCGATTACTCCACTGTTTACTCAGCTACGATGTCATACTTACTCAGCTGCTATTACAGACTCTCCAGTAGGAATACCCCAGTAGTATATATACACCTTATCACAAATCCTGATGCTTACCTAAGCTCAGTATACAAGCAAGGGGACAGCAGTCTTAGATAAGCAAGTAGAAGCAGTGAAGAGATCAAGAGATCAGATAGTAGATAGAGGATAAGACAGGCTAGGCTGTAGACAAGTTGTTAAGTCTGGGTCCTACAGATGCCAGACAGCTAGTTTATATACACAGAGGGCTAGGACCTGGGACACTACCAGATGACCCCAGGAACTCTAGTCCTTACTAATTACATGGAGAAACTAATATCTCCTAGCCAATGGCATAAAACCCTTACTGATTGTTAACAATGACACCATATGACAACATAGATAAAGATCTTATCTTACTGATCATTCCAGAACCCTCTAGAACAATGAGGAGTGATAAACTACAGATGGCACAGATAATCAACACATGATACAGATAATAATGATCGGTGCGTAGCTCCTGAACGGATGCACGCCCCGCGACGTCCCGGGTATCGTCAGAATGCGACGGACGAGGGCTTTCCAACGGTACTAAGTACGAGGCAAACGGCCCAGTATTCGGCGAGATATAATGTAAACAATGTATTCTGCCAAATCTGTGACACACCTAGATACTCTGTTGTATTCCTTACGCTTTACCAACTTGTTGATTCCCCTTCTCTTCTCTCTCATTGCCCTCAAGTCTTCATCACTTGTTGCAACCTGAGTTGATTACTTAGGAAGGTCGTAACAACCCCCTCTCAACCCACCACAACCTTGGAACCTAACCAAGGCACTAACAAAACTTGCCTATCTCCTCACTGTTAGGATTTCGCCAGAGCTCTTGTCCAGCAGTGCACATTAATCCCGTACTGGACGTTACGAGGCTAGCTAGATCTCCCAATGGATCCAACGCTTCTGGTCCTCTTCACTAGGACCTTGCTGTGGTCGGATAAGACAGCAGATAAGAGTGGCAAGAGCGACAAGTCTACCAGACTTGAAGTCACAGCCAAGACGATGTCAAGTACCTTAGACAACATCGAGAAAGAGAGGGAGAACACCAGGTAGTTCTTGCCTTGTTAGGGCTCGAAGAACTCAACACTAGGAGCGAGGGTAGAACGCTGTCTAGTAGCAACAACACTAAGATTCGAATTGAGAAAACTACCTACTTACAAGCTTGCTATTTATCGTGTATTGTACAAGCTATTCGAAAGGTGGTAGTTCAAGAGAAGGCGGGGAATGGAGGTCCGTATCTAAACATAGACTGGGAATGACGGAGGTCTGTAGTTAAACATAGTACAAGAATGGAAGAAGGGAAGAAAAGGGAAAAGCGGGAGTCCGTGCTCCAAAGAGTCCAAGGTCTCTAAATTTAGCTATTCTCCTATGTCAATGCTGTTCGTCCGTTTATTCTAAATTAAGCTCTTCTTCATCGTGAAACTCCCAGTCTTCCCATTGTGCGTCGACTACCATCATGTCTGTGAGGACATCAAAGGAATCAAAGATAATATTCATAACACTCACACTGTGAGTGCACCCCAAAAAAAACTTGCAATAAACCTCACCAACCTTGCTTCCATCCACCTGTACAACCCCAACAACAACATTGCTATCCCCAATCACAACCAAGAACCATTGACAACCTGCAAGATGTTTATAGTCTTGAATATGATAATCCCTACAATGACATTAAAACATCACAGGAAGCCCCAGCTGCCTCAACAACTAATCTTGATGAGGACATCAAGTTATACAAAGAGGACAATATTATGAATATCATTGTTAATTCTTTTGACATTCTTACAGATATGATGGTAATCAACTTCCAATGGGAAGATTGGGAGATGCACAACAAAAATGGAAAGTTTGAAAGTGGACAGACTCCCAATGTTAACAGCAGAACGTTGCGTAGCGGTGTACTATGAGGTAAAACGCATGCACTTACAGAGTGAACTGTTGAAGTTGCTTGAAGGGCTTGGTTAGAGCGAGTAGAGTACGCGCGATATGAGATGTAGAGAGAAAGTTAATATTCTGCATACTGGACAAGGTCCTTATATACCATATGGATTGTCCGATGACTAAGCATCTACCCTAAGTAAACTATCCGCATCGCTCAACATGCAGACAAGGTGCGAGAGCAATGCGTTCCTACTCTATTATAATCTAAAAATAGAAAGAAGCATAATTGATGTCTATGCGGCTATCGCATAGCATCGTGTTGACAAGGATTCATTGTCGACGTACGGCAAGATCACAAGTCATGTGATGAAGAGCATGTCACGCGTTACCGTGTCAACACTCCCCTTGCTCAGAGTCACATGTGCGAAGACGCTCTTGTGCTCAAGCAGATATTATAGGTATTTATACCGCGCTCCTCAGCGCAGTTTGGGTGAGACAAACTCGAGCCCATAGAAGTTATCACGGAAGTAATTAAACTTGGCCGTGCCGAGATTTTTGGTAAGGAGATCAGCGGGGTTTTCGGTTCCCTTGATTTGTGCAGTTTCGATCATCCTATTTTCAACCACTTCTCTTATGTAGTGATAGCGTATGTCGATATGTTTCGACCGCTTCTCTACTGCTTTGTTTTGCGATAAGAATAGCGACCCCATATTGTCGCCGCGCAAAGGAAGGGGTGGAAGGCTGAAATTAAGCTCGCCTAATAATTGCTTAATCCAGACTAGTTGGCGACTCGCATCTGAGAGTGCCATATACTCGGCTTCCGTAGAAGATAACGCGACAGTCTTTTGCATCCTGGAAACCCACGTCACTGCGGATTGCGCAAATGACACAAAGTAACCGGACTGAGACCGTCTGGTGTTGGGATCAGCTCCCCAATCGCTGTCACTGAAGGCAATGATACCTTCTCCCCCTTTTCCGTTCATGGTGATACGGTAAAGGCGCGTTGTGCTGAGATAGCGCATTATGTAGTACGCGCGGTCAAGATGTTCTTGACTGGGGTTGTGAGCGTGCCTCGATAATTGTGTCACAGCATGCGCAATATCTGGTCGCGTGCCGATCATGAGGTACATCAAGGAGCCAATCACCTGCTGGAAGCGTGTTCGGAGCACCGGTACGGGCTCACCGGGATTCGCAACGGCTTGATAGCCTTCCGGGAGAGGTGTTTTCGCGGGTTTCGCGTCAATCATATTGAACCTCTTTAAAACCTTATCAAGGTAATCCCGTTGATCTAGGTAGATCATGCGATTCTTTCGATCCCGACGGATTGTCATGCCAAGGAACTCAGTTCCCGAGGTTTCCCTACAATCCCATCGCTTCATGAACTCTCCTTTCTTCTTTTTCAGAAGGGCGGAGTCATTTCCCATAAAAAGCACGTCGTCAACGTAGACTATGGCAATGACAAGCTTGCCAGTCTTCGGATCGACATAAATATATACGCTGGCATCAGATTTGCATCGCTTAAATCCTAGGGTTATCATTGACGCGGATACTTCGCGCCACCAGGATAAGCCGGCTTGCTTAAGGCCGTATAATGCTCGGCGTAACCTCCACACCTTTTTCTCTTGGCCAGGAATGACGTGTCCTTCTGGCTGCTCCATAAATATCTCTTCTTCGAGGTGTCCGTATAGATAGGCGGTCTTCACGTCTAGACCTTCTATGTCCCAATCTTCTAGAGCCGCTAATGCGAGTAAGATACGCGTGGACTCGTAACGGACAACTGGTGAGAATAGTTCGTCGAAATCGACGCCCTCGATTTGGGAGAATCCTTTTGCCACTAGCCTAGCCCGGTATCTGCCGTCGGACTTGGCGGTATAAACCCAGCGATTTTTGATCGCTCTCCTTCCCTTTGGGAGATCGACTAGTTCATATACTTGTCGATCCTTAAGCGCTTTCATTTCGTCGTTTTCAGCGCTATCCCATTTAGCACGTTCTTCAGCGGTTAATTTCGCTAAATCCCTATGCTGCTTCGGAATATTATTTTTAACCTCGGCGGAATTCGCCTGTGCAATTAAATAGTCGATAAATTTTACTCCCCCTTCTTTCGCAAGTTGAGCTATCGGATCTTCTTCCATTTGATCCGCTGGTTCATCAGTCTGCCATGTGTCAAATACGGGATTTCCCGTTGTTTCGCGCTCGTTGAAGTTGCGGCGCATTTGACGCAGACGTGCACCTGCCTCGTCATCAGGCATATTTTGTGCGGGAGGTCGATTGTCACGCCAGTAATTAGCGCGCGACCGTACAGCTCGTTCTTGCGGAGGAACCCACTCTCCGCGATCGTATCCGCGTAGAGTTTCGACTGGGTGAGCCCTTTCACCATAGACGTTATCGGGACGAAGCGGTACTCGCTTCGGGCGCGTGGATCGGCGCACAGGCTCCGGTGAAGGAGTCCTTCCCTGTGTGAACAGTCGTCTTTCCTGTTCCGGCATTGCTGGAGAAGCAGGCTGATTTGATGGCCCGACCTCGGGTTGGGAGGTCGAATCGGGAACAGGGGTGTAGTCCAACGGTGTTGGGCTTCTTGACTCTTCTTTTGGTGCTGGAGAAGCACTTCAAGAAGTGGAAGGGGTATGCACAGTGACACGGCGGCCACGTGGCGGTTGACCCTGGGAAGGTGCAGGTGGAGCACTCGATCCCGAAGGTGGCGGAGGTGGAGCTGGAGGAGCTCCCGGACCGAAGTTCGAGGGAGGAGGTGGCGGAGCATTGCCACTGCCAGGGGCAGGGGGATCAGGTGGAGGAATTGATCCTCTCTCTATCGCCTCGTTACGTTTAGTTGAATCTATTGGCTTACGAGGATACCAACTCTCGTCGAAAATGGCTGTGGGCGATCTGAAGATCGCATTCCCTTGATGGAGGCGAATGAATATGTAGTTGACGCCATCACCATCATATCCAACGAAGATCATCGGCTCCGAGTGCGGACTTTGTTTATCCTTGCGCATCTCGGGGGGAATAAATACGTAGGCTCCACATCCAAATATTTTCGTTCGTTGCATATCTGGCTTTATGCCAGTATAGACTTCATATGGGGTCTTCCACTTGAGACGTTGAACGGGAGTACGATTGTACAAAAAGGCGGCGGTTCGGACCGCGAACTCCCAGTATGATGGAGTGAGGTTTGCGTGTAATCGCATAGCCTCGGCCTTTTCTCGGAGCGTCTGATTAAAGCGTTCCGCTCGACCGTTCTGTTGATGCACGTGGGGTGCAGACGTCGTATGTTTGATACCGTTTAGCAATAGGAATTCCTCGAATGCTTTCGACGTGAACTCTCCTCCATTATCGGAGTGAAGACGTTGAATCCTATACCCGGCTTGTTCCGCTTTTATCATTTCCATGAACTGCTT
>QFDT01001627.1:0-26927 GCA_003315915.1 Macrolepiota dolichaula
CACAGCAAGGTCCTAGTGAAGAGGACCAGAAGCGTTGGATCCGTTGGGAGATCTAGCTAGCCTCGTAATGTCCAGTACGGGATTAATGTGCACTGCTGGACAAGAGCTCTGGCGAAATCCTAACAACAAGATTCGAATTGGGAAACTACCTACTTACAAGCTTGCTATTTATCATGTATTGTACAAGCTATTGAGAGGTGGTAGTTCGCCAGAAGGTGAGGGGAAATGGAAGTCCGTATCTAAACATAGGATGGGGAACAACGGAGGTCCGTAGTTAAACATAGTACAAAAACAGAAGAAGAAGAGGAGGAAGGAAAAGCGGGAGTCCGTGCTCCAAAGAGTCCAAGGTCTCTAAGTTTAGCTACTCTCCTACATCGGTGTTGTTTGTCCGTTTACTCCAAGTTAAGTTCTTCTTCTTCATGAAACTCCCAGTCTTCCCATTGTGCGTCGACTACCATCATGTCTGTGAGGACATTGAAGGAATCAAAAATAACGTTCATAACAGTTGGTAAACTCAAGGAACCCTCGCTAGGAGTGATATAGTACCTAGCTATGAACCTCGTTAGAGAGACCGGTCATTAGTACCCTTTACTGGAAAAGTGTACGGTATCGAGGAATAATACTATTAGCTTTGGATGAACATACCCTTAGCTACAAGTCCATCTAGTGAGCGGAGCCTCACTAGCTCATTCAAAGTGCCTCACTACAACTATCTATAGCGCCCCGGATCAGTAGATCAACAGATCACTAAGGCAAATGGGCCCTGAGGTCTAGTGATGCAACCCTAATTACCCAAAACAGTTAGTGACGTCAGTCTACCTAGAATCAAACAACTCCTCAAAGACCAGTTCACGATATAATACTCTAGCTACAGCTCAAACTTAGCAATTAGTCAGTGCACAGCCATGTTAGTTAGCACCCCAGAATTGAACTGAGACACACGGTGGAAGAACTGGCTAGTGAGGAGATATCTTGCGAGCTTGGTGTTGAGTTGATATCTCCACTCGTCACATTATGAGCTATATCTGTGTAGTCTATATCTGCACTAGATAAGGTTCTACCAGATGAATCTAGAGATAGATCATCTGAGACCCACACTTGATCCATGGTGGAGTACTCATGTATCCGCTCCATTCTCCATGGACCCACCTGTCCAGAGCAATCCACTGGACAATCCTATGCTATATGTAGAACCTATTCCACTATATGATCCTTATTTACTTCTATGAATAGTTACTTAGAATATGTATATAAACTCTATGTATTCATCACTATTCTACAGTTCAATACATCTCTTCTATCTCTCTATTGCTATACAAACTCTCTACTCTCAACTCTATTGCCCTATACATCCAGTGAGTGTTAGATCACCTCACCACTGTGCATAGCACCATTATGGGTGCTTCCCCATAGTCCTATTCTATAGGACCCTGTTGCTGCTAGGACATATTCACAACACTTGGTAGCTTGCGAGGCACCGAAAAGCTGTTCTGAGTGCCAATAGTGAGGAGCCAGCTAGTTATTGATTGCTCGATAGCTGTCGGCCACACATTGGAATAAAGATAATAATTAGGCATGCATGACGGCCTGACATCATATGCTACCAACCCTAGCTACCGACGGATGTAGCTAGGTACTATAGCTCGCAAGAGCACCATCCATACAGACACACATCAGGGATAACTAGATAGGCTTCCGATTGGTCTAGCGAACCCTCAACCCAGGTTATAGGGTAGCTAGCGGAGGTCCGACAAACCGATAATCCGATAATTTACTATTTCTTTATTTGTAATCTAGTTAGTCTCGCGATGTATAAATACCCCTCACTAGCAAGCGTGTTGGACAAGCAATCTTGCCAGCTCGTCTAGTGATAGATCATATATAAGTGATTTATTAAGTGATTTGTCTAGTGTGAATTAAGATTTAGCTTTGGTCAATAGAGACCTCAGATTAAGGAAGTGAGATTAGATTAACGAGAATTCCTATAGATTGGATATAGTGAGTTGATTGACGAACGGTCACTAGCGTTCTCATCGCATCTTGTATCAATGTTATATTCCCTCGGGGCTATCGTGTACTATAATATCCATTCATTCCTATCATCGCCCCGCTTGTCAAGGACCTATCTCTCCGCTACTTCTCAGTCTGCGATTACTCCACCATTTACTCAGCTACGTCGTCATAATTACTCAGCCGCCATTATAGACTCTCCAGTAGGAATACCCCAGTAGTATATATACACCTAGTTACTCTGCTGTATTCCTTACGCTTTACCAACTCGTTGATTCCCCTTCTCTTCTCTCTCATTGCCCTCAAGTCTTCATCACTTGTTGCAACCTGAGTTGATCACTTAGGAAGGTTGTAACAATCAAGAGGGTACAAGTCGGTACGTTCACTAGATCGGGAGGGTAATACCACAGTGCAGCTAGCTACTGGCCTGTTAACTATCCTCGCGAATCCTTTATCTTGGTATCTGTAGTGACGTAGCTGTCATTTAGGATTTGAAGTTACATTTCTATTAAACAACCTTGTCCGTCGTCATCTAGCAACCACCCCGTTAGTGAGCCCCCGCTCGCTAGCTACCGAAACCACTAGTGAGACATCTCACTAGCTACTACCACCCTCCACCCCTATCTACCTATTTGATTATTTCCCCTTCAAAACTTGTTCATGAGCACTAGCAGTTAGTAGTGGTGAACTTAGTGACCCATTGTGACTTATAGTGATTTTTGTATTGATTTCACTTCTACTACCTAACTAGCACATTAGCGTGGCAAGAGCACTCGAAGGAAATTTAAATCACTTCAAGATCTAAACCCTGGTGGAGCAAGGAGTGTGGAAGGAGGCTGGAGGAATTTAGAGAGAGGAGGCCAGCGGCATGGTGGAGGGCGTTTAGATGGGCGTGCAGGGGCGCCAAGCGTAAGTTTTTTGATGAAAAGATTCAGGAGATCTTGGTCCAGAAGAAGTGGCCATGGGATCTGATGTCATGGGCTAAAGATAGGAATCTGCCCCCCACACAGGCCATTGAGTTTAAAGGCGAAGCATGCGACTCATTGGACAAACTGTGGTGTGCCTTAGATGGTACGTACAATTTGGCAGTGGATAGGCCCATGGACCCCACCGTTGTCAACCACCTCCCCCGTCAACCCGTTTGCGACTGGACCCCCATCTCCGACAAGGAAGTCCTAGACGCTCTGCATCCTGCCACCAACATGTCGGCACCAGGCCCAGATCACCTCAACTGGGGCCACATCAAAGCTATCCTCGATGATGCCCCCGCCCTCAACACCTTCTGCTGCTTTGCCAATGCTTGCGTGGTCCACTCCACTTGGCCGAGCTATTTCAAGGACTCCACATTGGTCATCATCCCTAAACCTGGCAAACCTCATTACTCCACCCCAAAAATGTTTCAACCCATTGTCCTTCTCAACACAATGGATAAGCTCATCGAGAAGATCATATCCACTCAACTTCAGTTTGATGCCGTGTGCCTCGACCTTGTCCACCCTCTTCAATTTGGGGGCCTTATCCACCAATCCACTGAAGATGCCGGCGTCTACCTCACCCATCGCGTCCAGAAAGGCTGGAAGCGAGGTCTCAAATCAAGTATCCTTGCGTTTGATGTGGCGCAGTTCTTTCCCTCTATTAATCATTCCCTTCTCACCTCTATCCTTGAACGTCATGGCTTTCCCCCTTGCCTTGTCTCCTTTTTTGTTGATTACTTATCTAATAGGTTCACATCATACTCTTGGAATTTGGAATTATTTCCCTCCTTCCCCGCTTCGGTTGGTGTCAGTCAAGGCTTGGCTCTCTCCCCTATCCTTACTTCCCTCTTCCTCTCCCCTCTTATGTACCAGTTTGCACTTGATGCCCAGTGTAAATTACTCTCTTTTGTCAACGACGGACTTTTCCTTGTTCAGTCCGAATCCTTTTTCACTAACTGTGTTCTACTTTCACAGGTGTATGCAGACTGCTCCGCCTTTATCACATCCATGGGCCTTGCTCTTGAGCATGACAAGAACGAGGTCTTCCACTTCTCCAATCAACCCTCCATTGAACCTGACCCCCCTGTCACCATTCACTGTCATGATGGTGTCACCTTCACCTTAGTGTCCAAGTGCTTCATCTGATACCTTGGATTCCTTTTTGACCGAGGCCTCACATTCAAAGAGCATGTGCAATATTATGCCACCAAGTCCCTCTCCACAGCCAAGTGTCTCTGACTACTCGGCAACTCGGTGCATGGCCTATCCTCACTCAATAAACGTCTCCTCTACCACTTGTATGTTGTTCCCGTGATGACCTACGGCGCCAAACTCTGGTGCTTCTCCGGCGCCAGGAACAAGACTAACATGGCCATGCTCACTAAAACTCAATGGTCTGCTGCCCTCTGGATCACGGGGGCCTTCCGCACGTCTCCCTCTGGGGCCATCAAATCAGTGGCAGGCCTCATTCCCATCCATTGGCACATCGCCAAACTTGTCAAACAAGCCAACTATAGGTTCCACACCCTCCCACCGAATCACCCTCTCCGCCTCCTTACCCAGGACAAAGACATCTTGGCCCTAAAATTTCCATCCCCTGCCCATGACCTTCTGGCCGGCTCTCAACTCATCATGGACCGGTTCTCCCTCCTCCACCCCATTGCCTCCCCCAGGCAGAGGATTCTTGACGTATTCCCATCACAAGTTAAATTCATGGAATGCCCATGCAACCCCGAAGACAAAATGGTTGTCTGCCGACACCTTGAACAGGCTAGCGAGACCGTCCATCTCTCTCTTCTTTCTTCTTCTTCTCTCCTAGTAGCTACTGATGCCTCATGTCCAAACAACACTTATCCACTCAAGCCATTTGGCTTCTCTGCTACGTCTGCTTTCATTTTGTATGATAGTTCTCTTTCCTTTCCTATCAAGTCACTTGTTCAGCCCTGTGGTGACCTTCTCTCTCCTGATGCTGAATCGTACACACTTCGGTTAGGACTACTCTCTGCTCTTTCTTTTTCCTCTGACTCGTCTCGTGATTCTCTCTCAGACATCTCGGACATTCACCTCTTTACTGATTCTATTTTGTGTGCTAAGCATCTGTTTGATTATAGCGCCCACAGTGCACATCAAGACTCAATTGCCGTCGCTCCCTTCGTCACTGCATGGCTCTCATCTTCCCCTTCCCACCGCCTCGTGTTTTGGGACATCCCCTCGTCTGCCAGGTGGTCCATCCATCATGCCGCCCACCTTCTGTCCAAGTTGAAGCACTTCTTCATGCGCCCACCCACCCCCATCAGACGCTCCCTCGCCTTTGTGTGTAAGGGCATCACCGACTACCTTAACTGGTGCTGGCAAACCCTCCACCAGATGGACGATCAAGAATACCGGGGTCATCACTTTCTTGATACCACTGGGGCCAATGGCTGCACTGTCCTCCCAAAGTACACTAATGGCAGCTCATGGTTGCCTTTGTGCCGGGACTCCCCTTCCCTTGCTGCGCAACTAACTGTTATGGACCCAGGAACCCACATCCTAGTTCCTGAGGGACAGAACCTTCTTAGAGTCATCTCTGGGCATACCTCCGACTATAGGCTCACACCTCTCCCTCCTATCTACGATTGCAATGAGCTTAATGCAGTGCTACAACGAGCTATGCATGCAGCTCCTTACCACCACATAATTGGAGATGGTGAAGTCCTTAGCACGTATCCAATGTGCTGGATGGCAGCCATAGAGAACGGATGGCGCCCCTATCCGGTCACGGATAATTGTACAACCTGGCGACATCCATACATGTTCTACAATGAACAAGAACTTCCTTGAGTTCTTGCTGCACTCATCGAGTCAGGAGAATACGGGCATCACTACCTGTCACAGCCTTGGCTGTTCGACGACTTGTCCGATGCTTCTTCTGACTCCTCAGAAGATGTACCACTCCATGCTATTGCCTCCTATTACCAGGAGATGTCCTCAGAGATCGTTCCCTACAATCTCTCATCCTCATCCTCGTCCTCCTCAGCCTCCTTGTCTTCATCCGCAGCACCTATGCCTCAGGAGTCCTCCATGGGCTTCCTCACCTTGTCCGAACGTTCTACTGTCTCAGGTAACAATGACTTGGAGTAGATAGAATGTTATAGTAGATCATGGACTATGATCTAGATACAGACTGACTCATTGGATGCTCTGTAGTGTACTAGTAGTTTCTCTTCTTCAATCAATGACTCGGACAGACATTTATGACTCGTATATACAGTAGTACACTATGCTGCACCAACATGGACTTTATTCACATTGGTGCCATATGCTGCACCAACGTGGACTTTATTCACGTTGGTGCCATGCACACTATATAGTCCCCGCGCAAAATCTAATGCAACGCACTGAAAATAGATTATATTTTGCTTTTTTTTTTTTGGTCAATTAACACACTGAACGTCTTGAGCATGCTGAATACAAATGCAACTGATATATGATTAGCACACTGAATGTTTCGAGTGCGCTGCATACACATAATAAGCACCAGAGCTCTGGCCCACGCTGAACGTCTCGAGCATGCTGAATATAATATATTATGTGCTCAAACATTGTTTTTTTTTCCTCACAAATGACGCTGTTGATTAACAAAAAAAACAAGTAGTAATTGACTACCCCCTCCTCAAGACACGTCTAAACCTTGAGACGTTAAGTGGGGTACACAGGAGGTCTCAAGTTGTGGCGTACCTGTGTGCCATTCTCCTCTCCTTCCTCCTCCATACACATCTGCCAAACCAGGCCTCTCCTTTCACTCGAACACTCCTGTATTGCTGGAAGACCCTGGAGAAGTCCAACCCATTGCGAGACACGTTGATGCCATAGAATGGCACATCTGATTGATTTTCAGGCATTGGCGCATGGAAGGTTGCGACGTTGTTATTGAAACGGTCAAAAAGTCGAACCATGGAGTGTACACTAGAGTTGGAATTAGAGACATGATCAAGATTTCTGTGTCCTTATATTAGCAATTGACGGACTGATAAGGTGAGCAAACTTACACTATGACACTGGCGATTGGTCCCTCGATGTTTTGGTAGCTTAGGTCCCAGATGAGTTGGGGCCAGATTTTTCGTAGTGTAGCTCGAATCCATTGGCCTTCCCCCTGCATCACATCACCCTTATTAATCCCATCCAAGTATAGTACCACGGACAATTGCTTGAAGAGTGTATCTCTGGTGTACATGAGGGTGGTTGTGGGTGAAGTTATGATAGAGTTGTGGTTGTGATTCATTAGTAGCAACACCAAATAAAAGGCCCAGCATTTGCCAAACATTGGGTACATACCTATATTGCTCAATGATACATCTAAACATAACAATATATTGGAATCGGAGGGGCTTTGACAGGGTGTTTGGTTAGCCTAATTTGATAAGTCGTTATCCATGAAGGGCCATGACTATGGCTCAGGGATTGGTATGCCAGTAGAAGGACCCTCAGCCCTCCCTGCTTGGGGACCTAGATGAGAACTGAGCTAAATGGAGATGAGGTTTGAGGGGGGGTCGGGGTCGGGGGTACTAATGAGACTGGGGACGAGGACTGGGTGGCAGAGGATTGAGTGGGCTAAAACGAGGATTGAGTTGAGGGTGTTAATGGAAAAGAGGGTTGAGCAAAGAGAATGTAGGAACGATTAGGTATAGAGGGTGCCAGCAACCTGCAATAAAAACAATAATATAACTCTTATATATAAATCAACCATCCCACCTGTCGGAAAGCATTGTTATGTGTATATTGAAAGTATTGAACAAATATCAATGTAAATAACTGAATAATTCATCAGGCAGCAGGGTGGGCAGTGATCAAAAAGACACATACTGTGGATATACAATACCAGATGCGAATGCCAAGGAACAGGAACAGAATCATGAACGGCCAATTTCATCATCTAAAAACTTTCTCGATAGCTCTTCCAACTGTTTCTTCACCTGTCTGCTGTCCTTGAAGCCACGGAGTTAATCCCGCCACTTTGTCATACCTAAGGGATCATGCAGTTTGCCATCAGTGCTCTCGTTCAAAATTGTATTGTTGCATTTTCTCCATTCATGTTCATTACGAGGTGTCCATCGACCAAAATCTTCACCGCTACCTTCAAAACCCAATGGATACCATGATAACTTTGCTATATCCATGCCCACACCTATGTGTTTGGATTAGTCTTCTGATGACCTGTTCCTACTAAAACTCACCAGTGAATGTCCTGTAAACTCCACACAGCAACTCCAGGTTGTTATCCGTCAGGTCATCATCGATGTACTCGATACCGTTATTATCAACTACACTGAACATCTCATTTGTAGTCTTGCGGATGCCCCAGGGACCTCTGAGCGCCTCTGAAAGGCTGATGTATTGGGAAGCGATACGCCACACATACCCTCCTCGAAGTAGAGCAGCACGAGAACGTCGAAAGGAAAAAAACGACTGGCATTGCTTTTCATAGAAGTTGTGGTCCTTCTTGTTGAAAATGTGGCCAGACAACCTCATGGGAATCATCGTTGCGGTAAGCCTCTCGATGGGAGCTTGGCCAAGGGTATTGTGATGTTGAAGCGTACAAAAACAAATACCATTCCGTACGAGCTCCCAAGCCAACTCTTCCTCAGACAGATTTTGATCAAGACAACAAACGTATAGTGCCACTGCTGCGGACATAACCATCAACTTCCACGGGACTGTACTTGAGGTTCCAGAGTCAAACATATAGAGTGTCTCTGTTCCATTCCTCACCATCCTGATGGAGGTGAGACATTTGGAAAAACACAGTGCTTGCCTATTATCCATGGATAAGTCCCAGTATTCCGGAGAGGGTTTCTTGTCGAGTTTGGCTACAAAAGATTGAAAGAATACTGCACACAGCTTGCCAATTGGTGTTTTAAAAAAATCATTCGATGATTTGATACCATGCGTTCCAAGAGCTGATAATAACGATTTGAAGTCTGAACTAGAGGTATACTTGGTGAAAGACGATGGATGTGGAATGGGGGGAACGAATCCGAAGTAGTTTGACAGTGCCTTCAGAATTTCGAATTGCGCAGGCCCCATGTTAGAGTCATCATACTGCTCCATGAGGTTGAATGAAAGCATAGATTCGTCATGAGTGGGACCTATTTCTGCTTCTAGGGCAGCCATTTCAGCCACGGACTCTGGAAGACAGACGCTAATCTTACCTGCACCTGATATAGTTCGCAGTGGGAGAACATCGGTCCCAACTACAGAGGGTAGCTCTATCTTGTTCTCTGTGGCTTCCACAGTTCGTGTAACTGGTTCTCGAATGTCAATGTGCTCGGCATCCATCGAATCAGTGTCCGATCCATTGTCTATGCCAAACTCGTAACAACAATCCCATTTGTTATAGTAAGGATTGTAGCGCTTCTCATCTGTGGCAAACTGGTCCAGTGTTTCTTCACAATTGGACTTACGGACTGCTTCACGTACAAAGTTGCCCTGCATATCCCAATCCCACATGTAGACAGGTGCAGACGTTGTGGGTGGTTGCCTCTCTCAAGCCTCTCTTCTTGTTTGTTCAATAGATGTTTCCCAGGCACGCCTGCATTCATGTGCTTGCTTCCGCATTTCGAAAAAGGGCTCCCAGATAGAACGCCCTGATTTAGATGGTAGCCTGAAGATAATGACCTGCTTGTTGAGTTGATATCTCCACTCGTCACATTATGAGCTATATCTGTGTAGTCTATATCTGCACTAGATAAGGTTCTACCAGATGAATCTAGAGATAGATTATCTGAGACCCACACTTGATCCATGGTGGAGTACTCATGTATCCGCTCCATTCTCCATGGACCCACCTGTCCAGAGCAATCCACTGGACAATCCTATGCTATATGTAGAACCTTTCCACTCTATGATCCTGTAGATACTTCTATGAATAGTCTTTTAGAATATGTATATAAACCCTATGTATTCATCACTATTCTACAGTTCAATACACACTCTTCTACCTCTCTATTGCTATACAAACTCTCTACTCTCAACTCTATTGCCCTATATCCAGTGAGTGTTAGATCACCTCACCACTGTGCATAGCACCATTATGGGTGCTTCCCCATAGTCCTATTCTATAGGACCCTGTTGCTGCTAGGACATATTTCACAACAGAGGTGATCTAACACTCACTGGATTGTATAGGAGATAGAGTTGAAGGAGTAGAGTGTATAGCAATAGAGTGGTAGAAGATATGTATTGAACTGTAGAATAGAGATGAATACATAGGGTTTATATACATATTCTAAAAGACTATTCATAGAAGTATCTACAGGATCATAGAGTGGAAAGGTTCTACATATAGCATAGGATTGTCCAGTGGATTGCTCTGGACAGGTGGGTCCATGGAGAATGGAGCGGATACATGAGTACTCCACCATGGATCAAGTGTGGGTCTCAGATAATCTATCTCTAGATTCATCTGGTAGAACCTTATCTAGTGCAGATATAGACTACACAGATATAGCTCATATGTGACGAGTGGAGATATCAACTCAACATGTGAGGGACTTCCCGTCGACCTCATTGAGCGATACTACAGTGTTGAGGGGCCCTGTTTAAAACAGACAAGCATTGAACGTGCCCAGGATGACACAATGGAATTTGATGTGGCCAATGAACAGGTTGAGACCAACGCCTATCCCCATGCCATTCCCGTTCCACAAAAGAACTGTCCGTTCAACAAAGCCAAAATGATTGCCTTTGAACATCAGCTATACGTATTCCAGAATTCTGAGTTTGTTCCAGAAGGATACCTCGCACAGCCTGATGAACACAACAATTACTTGCCATATGAAAACTTCCAGGTCAGGAAGCAGCTCCAGCGTATCAGCCTCACTCCCTCTGTTTGGCTACCACGTGCAGAAGACTGGGTACAAGGCCTTTATCTCTTAGATAGCATCATCGCTTTATGTGCCCCTTGAACCTATATAACCAGTGAGAAATGTATCTCTTTTGTGCCGTATTGCCATATCCTCCTCTCTAAACTACTGTCTTTATGATATCTACCTTCTTTAATCTACGTTGCTATGCCAATCTCACCCACTGAGATGCCTCGTGCCCTGACCAGAACTCCTGTTAAGCATCACGCAGGCCAATCAGAAAGACAAAGTCCCCGAAAGCGCAAGGCCTTGAAAGGAAAATCAAGATACGTAGAACCGTCCGAAGTAAAAGAACAGGTGAGTTTTCTCTTCACACACAATAGAACTCAGCTGATTGTTTTTAGGTCAGTTTTGATGACAATAGACATATGCCCCCCTTGCCCCCCAGCCAGCCACAAAGGGCTAGTCCCAGCCCTGAGGTGACAGACGAGGACGCTCAGAAGATTATTTCGTCACTTGGTACTGCCGCCTCCAGTATACGTTCGCTTGCCACAAATGCAAACGTTGAGCGTGCTTGCAAAGAGACCAATGCTGGTCTGAAACACTATGGGAAGTCCTCAAGGACGGGAGCAGGTGCTTCTGCACCCACTGCTCGTCCAGGGCTGTCAAAGCCCAAGCCCAAGCCCAAGCCCAAGCCCAAGACAGCTGTGGGTCGTGATTTCACTTCCATTCCTGCAAGGGCCCAGTCAGTGAGTACCATTTCTTTTTGATATAGTATTGGGATATTCACAAATCCTCAGCATACAAGCAACCCAGAGCATTGTGTTGGTACAATAATACTACTTCCATTCAGCATTGACTGGGTAAGAAGTTTCTTATGTTATTTATATTCAAATTAATGAATGATGTTTCATCCAGAAATCATCACAAGGAATACATCATTCGTAGTTACGCCAACCCAAATTCTGTCCTCAATCGGCTGAAAAATGGGCGTCTCTTGAATGATTTGGTGAACATTGATAACCTTGTTGAGTGCAAATTGGCCGTAACGAATCAAAACAGGGTCCTCACCATCAGGGAGGACTGGTCAAATGAAGCATTCACCAAATTTTTTAGTAATTTGTTTCCAGAGGCGTTCGCATGGTACTGAAAACGTGTCAGTGGGAATGCATGCCCCTGGCATATTGTTAATGTGTGGCACGGAAAGTTTCACATTCCACATTTCTGTGGTATGGATAGCCCAGACGGTGCCCAGGTTGTTAGGTATACTTTGAAGGATTGAATTAATGACAAATATCAGAAAATTTTGCTCAGTAAGTGCAGCTTTTTTCTATATAATACAAGCATTGACCGATTGTAGTGTTTGATATTCAAATTCCAGAGCCTCTTGTTTTTTTGTGGAAGGGTGTCAGCATACCTGACGACATCCTCTTTCTTGAGGAGGTAAGTGATGACTCTGAGTGGGATGTTGCACTAGACCTCAAGAGGGAGGTCATCAATATCTCCTCTGGCTCCGACAGTCCCAGTGAGTTCACAGCTGCAGGTTTTTCTCTTCCAATTTAGCCATGTTATGCACACAGCATCTCCGCCACCAAAAAAGGCAAAAATAGCCTGTGATAAACGTACGTCCTCATTTCTCTCTGATGAGTCCAATTTTTAATAAGCTTAAAGCTTCCGAGGCTCCACACACCACAACTCCAACTCCTGCTGGCCCTACTACTGCTCCCTCCAGCCTCACCTGCCATAACACCCTTCACAAAACTAGAGACCTCCTGACAACATTTTCATCTTCATTAGTTATTGATGCTGGAATGAGCCAGCTCTTCCTGCCAGGCTCAGACATGAATGGGTGGCCCACACTGGACGGAGAGACTGATTTCCTTGCATAGTCTTATATTTGTTGTCATCTCTCTGTCTTCCTTGTCCCTCCTGTTAACCTTTCTCTCACTTAATCCAGATAGTCATTTTTCTATGCGCTTAGCCTCACTCAATACTTGCTTTCCCCCCTCTTACTTACAAATTATCACTAATTCAATACCTATGTTACCATGTGGGGCATGACCTGAGTTAAGAGTTGTTACATGGCAAGAACAGCATGCGCTCAAGATGTGTATTCAGCACATCAGACATCGAGCCTTCAGGGAAGAAAGTTTACTAGCACATCATATTGATATACGTGCGGTAACTACGTATTCTGCACGGTAACTACGTGTTGTATGCAGTACATATGTGCTGTGCATGGTAACTACATGTTGTGTGTGGTACGTATATGTTGTACGTGGTACGTATATGTTGTGCGCAGTGGGTATACATTCTGCGTGGCAAGTATATAACTTGCGTGGAGAGTCATAGTGTGTGTGGCACCAATGTGAATAAAGTCCACGTTGGTGCAGCATACTCATAACCACGACACTTCAACGTTATCAGTTGCTAACTATACTTTGGTATTGTTACTTTGCCAATTCACCTATTAGCAGGCTGGTTAAGGATTTTGGTCCTTAATTAGCTAGGTGCCTCCTAACTTAGGTCTAGGAGCCCACTGAACCATAACATTGTGAGGGACTTGCTTTGTAAAAACGTCTGCAAGTATGTCCATTGTAGACATGTACTTAAGCTCAATGTCCCCTTGCTTGATTCGTTCACGAATAAAATGGTGTTGTATATTGATGTGTTTGGCACGAGAGTGGTTGACTGGATTTCGAGCAAGAGCGATGCTGCCCTGATTATCAGCATGAACAATGGTGGCAGATACCTGAGGATATCCTATCTCAGCGAACAGAGTTCGCAACCAGATAGCCTTCTTCATTGTGTTTGACAAAGCCATGTACTCTGCTTTGACAGAGGAGGTAGCAACAGATGGTTGCTTTTTTGATGACCATGCCACAGAACTTCCAGCAACCTCGAACACAAAACCTCCAATGGAGTGTCTGCTGTCTGGGTCCTGCACCCAATTTGAATCCGTCCAACCCACCAGGTCAATCACATCTTTTCCTCGTCTCCCTAAAACTAAACCATATTTGGCTGTCCCTTTCAGATACCAAAGAATGTGCTTCGCTGCCTTGAGGTGTTCAACTCCAGGATTTCCTCCGAATTGAGCAACTTGTCCAACAGCGAATTGAATGTTGGGTCTGGTTTGGGTAGCATAGAGAAGTGAGCCTATCAACAACAAGTAATGAATACCATTTGCATATTCATCATACTTCTCCTTCTCTTCCTTTGTAGTTGGGGACTGTGAGACTGAAAGAACACAGCCAACAGGTAGAGGTGTTGATACCTGTCAAGCTTCGGCCATACCAAAATGGTCCAGGACTTGTTGCACATAGGACTCTTGACTGAGATAGATCAAGCGGTTACGACAATTGCGAGTAACGAGCAGACCCAGGATGAACCTGATCTCTCCAAGGTCAGTCAAGTTGTAATGTTCTCCAAATCCCTTCTTGAACCATACAATTTTCAATAGCGTTGGCCCCCCAATTACCATATCATCTACCCAGACTAGAATGATCAATACAAGTATTCCATCTTCCCATAGAAAGTAGAGGGAATTGTCAGACATAGCTTTCATGAAGCCCAACTCTTTCATGACTTTGTTGAAGGCCTTCTTCCACTGCCTTGGAGCCTGCTTAAGTCCATACAGCAACTTGTTGAGTCTCCAATACTTCCCCTTTCCACTTGTAAATCTATCCAGACCCTCTGGCACCTCCATATAGATCTCCTCATTGAGATCCCCATTGAGAAATGCTGCTACTACATCCACTTGATGTATTTCAAAATCAAGGAATGCAGCAATGGCCAGAAAATGTTATGGTTCACCTAGAGGGCACCACAAGGATGGCCACTAGGCTAGTCAACACTGAAGGATCACTTCAACAATCACCTTCAGCTGACAACACTGGTTGTCCTGGAGTACTGAACAAAGACTGATATCTCCTGCTGTTGACAGACAGGAGAACGCTAAGTTCACTTGGGAGAATGCAACAATAGAGTTGTATTCAAGATAGAGAGAGATAGGACAAGCATAGAAAGGAGGGGGGTAAACAAGAGGTTGAAGCTGAAGCTTCAACTACAGAATAGTCCATTATTTATACATTTCGAAATACTTCTGACTTTACTATTTCATCCATTGCTAATTAAGATGAGACACTACTAACGGGAATGGAAGCCTGTTGTGAAATGGAAGACAACGGATCTACGGAATCCGTACTATCAGAGTTCTCAATCCAAGGGTGATGACAAGGGGGAGAAGTGGCTGATACTGAGATCAACAGGGGAGTTGGTCTGGCGGAGGTCATAGGGTTGGCCCATCAGGTACGGGTGGGTGAAGGATGTATCTCCGACGATCTGCCTCCATCCATAGTTGTCGGATCTGGTGAATGCAGGCCAAGCAATAGTGGTCTCGTAGAGTCCATGCCGATAGATATGGATGAATGGTGAATTATTCCATACTTGGCAAAGGTGGTGGTTGAGGTACTGGGACTTGTACTGAGGGGGCAGGGGCGTTTTGTGTGGGGAGGTGGATTGGCCCAGTACTTCTTCATAGTCCGGAATGTCGAGTAGTTTGAGGCGCCACTTGTAGAGCCAATGTAGGGGGTTTGTTGTCAAGACCATAACAGAAAAATTCAAAGTATCGTAAATTTCGGAACTGACACAAATGTTTCAGTGAGATCTTCCCCAGGTACCTGAGAAAAGCCTCTGGCAATGATATGAGTTTTGCATGATGCTAGGTTTCCTTTTTCATTGGTCTTCTGTCTGAAAACAAGCTGACTAGAGATGAGTTTCTTCCCTTCAGGAATACTGTCCACCCAGGTGAATACCTTAGCTCTGTCAAGGTTACCATACTCCATATCAATAGACTTCTCCCACTCTTTTCTCCAGGGTGACTGAATAACATCCTGGTAAGTCAATGGTTCCTCTGGCATTGCGATAAACACCATAAAGACTTGCCCAAGATTGTCATCTTGAACATAAAAACCATAGCGCTTTGGTGGCCTCCTAACATGATCAGGGAGTTGTCGCCTCTGGACAGGACTTGGCTGCTTTAATGGAGTGGTTTCCCCAGTTGAAGGGACAGATGTTAGTGGTGAGGAATCAGATGTCTGATACACAGAATGGTCCAACAGTGATGATTGAGTTGTGATGGCATCACAACCAGAAGGTGTGGCAGTAGTGACATCCTCACGGCAAGTCACTTGTTGCTCTCCACTATGAATGGCCGAGTCAACAAACCTATCCACACTCCCCACCAGAACTTCACTCCCACTGGCCTTGACAACTGCAAGCTCACTTGGAGTCTGATCCTTGAAAAATTGGACATCCCTTGAGGTAATGAGCTTACCCTGACCACCTTCAACGTCCTCTAACCTATACCCTTTAGTCTCATCTGCCCACCAGCCCAACAACTTCACCATCACTGCTTGAGACTCTAGCTTGCCCCTCTGAACCTGTTTTGGAACATGAGCCCACCCCTTTGATCCAAAAATTCGAAGGTGCAACACATCTGGCTTCCTACCAGTCCAGGCCTCAAAAGGCACCATCCCTTCGAGTCCAGCAGTTGGCATTAAGGAGCAAATATGCACCACATACATGAATGCTTCACCCCAGTAGTGCAGGTCCATGCCCAAAGTATGTAGCATACAGTGGACCATTTCGAAAAACACAGCAATAGAATGTTCAGCAATGCCATTCTGCTCAGGCAGGTAAGGATTGGTTGTCTCGTGAATAATGCCATTCTTCTTACAGAACAGATCCATTGTCACATTGACAAATTCTGTTCCATTATTGCTTCAAAAACACTGTACTTTCAAGCCAGATTGCCTCTCCAGCATTGCGACGACATCTCTAACAGCACCACCTGCCTCTTCCTTGGACTTCAAAAGTCTCCCAACAGGAAAGCAACAACTGACCTCCACCACTACCAACACATATAGGTAACCATCCCAGGTAGGAGTTGATGTAGGACCAGTCAAGTCCATCACTAACAACTCCATCTTAGCATAGCGACTCTTGCTAGCTTTGGGAAGAGATAACTTGTGAGATTTGCCATGCATACAGCCACTGCACAGATGATTGTAATCCGAAGGTGAGTTCAGAGCCAAACCCTTAACCAACTGATGTTGATTCATTGTCCATATAACAGACAGGTTTAAATGGCCCTGTCACAGATTTGGCAGAATACATTGTTTACGTCATATCTCGCCGGATACTGGGCCGTTTACCTCGTGCTTAGTACCGTTGGAAAGCCCTCGTCCGTCGCATTCTGACGATACCCGGGACGTCGCGGGGCGTGCATCCGTTCAGGAGCTACGCGCCGATCATTATTATCTATATCATGTGTTGATTATCTGTGCCATCTGTAGTTTATCACTCCTCATCGTTCTAGAGGGTTCTGGAACAATCAGTAAGATAAGATCTTTATCTATGTTGTCATATGGTGTCATTGTTAACAATCAGTAAGGGTTTTATGCCATTGGCTAGGAGATATTAGTTTCTCCATGTAATTAGTAAGGACTAGAGTTCCTGGGGTCATCTGGTAGTGTCCCAGGTCCTAGCCCTCTGTGTATATAAACTAGCTGTCTGGCGTCTGTAGGACCCAGACTTAACAACTTGTCTACAGCCTAGCCTGTCTTATCCTCTATCTACTATCTGATCTTTGATCTCTTCACTGCTTCTACTTGCTTATCTAAGACTGCTGCCCCCCTGCTTATACACTGAGCTTAGGTAAGCATCAGGATTTGTGATAGGCCCAACTTTCTGTGCCAAAGCCGCATGTTCCCACTCAACAACACATGCTGACTCCCCATCATGATCCCCTTCAGCAATGTAGTACAATGTTCTGTTCCCTCAACCCATATTGGCATAAAACAGAAGCTTCCCTTGTTGGTATACAGCAAGGCCCCTCTCAACACTTCAAACTTCAGCATCCTTCCTCTGCAGGGCTCTAAGACTGACAAGATTGGCAGTGAGGTCAGGAACGTACAATGCATTGGTGAGTAAGACCGGCAGGCTATTTCCATCAAGCTTAGCTCGAATTGACTGGAACTCAATTGCGACCACCAACAGTCACAAAGTGACCGTCCTCCTCAGGTGAAATGCCAGTGAAATACTTCTTGGTAGCAAACATATGCATCATCACACCACAGTCAAGTATAATCCCACTCAACACATTTCCATCCTCAGCCACCATTATTAACCTTCCAACTTTTCTATCCTCTGCTGACTTGTCACTGTCAACCGCCAAGTTCACAGAGCCTCCACTACTCTTACC
The DNA here is from genome assembly GCA_003315915.1 of Macrolepiota dolichaula. Taxonomy (NCBI): domain Eukaryota; kingdom Fungi; phylum Basidiomycota; class Agaricomycetes; order Agaricales; family Agaricaceae; genus Macrolepiota; species Macrolepiota dolichaula. Next base: position 18,093 of record QFDT01001627.1, read on the forward strand.
ATCCTTTTTGGGAAGAGTACAGGTACACTCCCAATGACCTTTCTTCTTACAACGACGACACTCATCTTTGGGTTGAGGTCCCTTCTTCTTCTTCTTTCCCTTTTTCTTCTTACTCTGTCCTTGCTCCTGCTTCTGTCCATTTGATGAATATAGAGCTAACTGATCTCCAGCAGGTTTCTTCTTGTGACTCTCCACGACTTTATCCCTCTGAGTATGGTTGTACTCAGAGTTCAGTTCATTCAAGACATTATTCAGGGTAAGGTTATCACCTTTCCTGAACAATGCACTTCAAATAACTTGCCATTCAGTCGTATGTGGGAGGGTAGTAAGGATAGCATGAATAAGAACATCGTTGTTGATTTGACCACCACACTCAATGATGCATGAACGGAGACTCAACATGCAACCCAGATGGTCCAACATGGAGGTACATTTCTCATCCCAGACTTGATGCCATAATTCACCAAGATAGAAATGACGGTCCTTGCCTCAACGTGACACAAGATACAGATTGTTCAGGGCCTTCCACATTTCGCTCAAAGTTTTTGCTGCTTTGATGTAAGGCCACTGAGGTTCTTCAACAGCTCCTTTAATAATCCCCATAGCAGAGCGACCATTGTGGACCCAGCATGTTATGGTTCAGCAGGCTTCTAGACCTAAGTTAGGAGGCACCTAGCTAATTAAGGATCAAAATCCTTAACCAGCCTGCTAATAGGTGAATTGGCAAAGTTACAATACCAAAGTATAGTAAGCAACAGATAATGTTGAAGTGTTGCGGTTATGAGTCCTTAACTTCAGAGGATTAGAAGTTAAAGTTGACCAATGTTGAATTAGATGGGTAACAGTTAAGTTACAACAGAAGAGAATCAAAGACTTGAAGTTTTTGATCCTGTAATCTATGCCTATTTATACAAGTCCAAAGGCCATTGTGTACTACTGTATATACAAGTCACTATAGTCTGTTCTGAGTCACTGATCAAAGAAGAGAAACTAGTAGTACAATACAGAATGTCCACTGAGTCAGTCTGTATCTAAGATGTAGTCCATGATCTACTATAATGTTCTATCTACTCTGAATCATCATTACCAGAAGCAGTAGAATGTTCGGACGAGGTGGGGAAGCCCATGGAGGACTCCTGAGTTGTAGGCGCAGCGGAGGAAGGCGAGGAGGCCAAGGAAGATGAGGAGGACGAGGAGGAGGATGAGAGATCATAGGGAACAATTTCTGAGGACATCTCCTGGTAATAGAAGGCAATGGCACAAAGTGGAACATCTTCTGAGGAGTCAGAAGAGGCATTGGACACATCACTGAACAGCCAAGGCTGTGACAGGTAGTGGTGGCTGTATTCTCCTGACTCAATAAGCATGACAAGGACTTGTGGAAGTTCTTGCTTGCTGTAGAGCATGTAGGGATGTTGCCAGATTGTGCAATTGTCCATAACCGGATAGGGATGCCATCCATTCTCTATTGCTGCCATCCAGCACATAGGATATGTACTGAGAACTTCACCATCTCCAATAACGTGTTGGTAGGGAGCTGCGTGCATAGCTCATACTAGAACTGTGTTTAACTTGTTATTGTTGTAGACAGGGGGGAGAGGGGTGAGCCTATAGTCGGATGTGTGTCCAGAGATGATTGTGAGGAGGTTCTGTCCCTCAGGAACTAGGACATGAGTTCCTGGGTCCATAACACAGCACCTGTACTCAGCCCAGTCCCTTTCCCAAGCCACATCTGTTAACAGCAGAACAACTAGCATAGCAGGTACTATGAGGGTTAATGCATGCACTTACAGAGTGAACACTTGGTAAAGCTTGGGGGCTTGAGGTAGAGTGAGTGGTATATGCGTGATATAGATGAAGTACAGAGAAAGTTAATATTATGCATAGTGGACAAAGTTCTTATATACTATATGGATAGTCCAATGACTAAGCATCTACCCTAAGTAAGTAAACTACCGCATTGCTCAACATGCAGACAAGGTGCAAGAGCAATGCATTCCTACTCTATTGAATCTAAATATAGAATGGAAGCATAATTGATGTCCATGTGGTGATTGTATAGCATCATGTTGATCAGATCATTGATCTGTAGATCAAGATCACTGATCATGTGATGAAGAGCATGATGACATGTTACCATGTCAACACTCCTCTTGCTCAAAGTCACATGAGTGGAGATACTCTGTATGCCAAGCATGATAGGTATTTATACCATGCTCCTCAGCACAGTTTGGGTGAGATGAACTTGAGCCTGTAGAAATTGTCATGGAAGTAATTAAACTTAACTGTACTGAGATTTTTGGTTAGGAGATCAGCAGAGTTTTCAGTTCCCTTGATTTGTGCAGTTTCAATCATCCTGTTCTCAACCACTTCTCTTATGTAGTGATAGCATATGTTAATGTGCTTCGACCGCTTCTCTACTGCTTTGTTCTACAATAAAAATAGCAACCCCATATTGTTGCCACACAAAGGAAGGGGTGGGAGGCTGAAATTAAGCTTGCCTAATAATTGCTTAATCCAGACTAGTTGGCAACTCACATCAGAGAGTGCCATGTACTCAGCTTCCATAGAAGACAAAGCAACAGTCTTCTGCATCCTAGAAACCCATGTCACTGCGGATTGCACAAATGATATGAAGTAACCAGACTGAGACCATCTTGTGTTGGGATCAGCTCCCCAATCACTGTCACTGAAGGCAATTATACCCTCACTCCCTTTACCATTCATTGTGATACAATAAAGGCGCGTTGCACTGAGATAGCGCATTATGTAATACACACAGTCAAGATGTTCTTGACTAGGGTTGTGAGCATGTCTCAATAACTGTGTCACAGCATGCACAATGTCTGGCTGCGTGCCAATCATCAAGTACATCAAGGAGCTGATCACCTGCTGGAAGCAGGTTCGGAGCACCAAAATGGGCTCACCAGGATTCACAATGGCTTGATAGCCTTCCGGGAGAGGTGTTTTTGCAGGTTTCATGTCAATCATGTTGAACCTCTTTAGAACCTTATCTAGGTAATTCCTTTGATCTAGATAGATCATGCAATTCTTTTGGTCCCAATGGATTGTCATGCCAAGGAACTCAGTTCCTGAGGTTTCCCTACAATCCCATCACTTCATGAACTCTCCTTTCTTCTTCTTCAGAAGGGCAGAGTCATTTCCCATAAACAGCATGTTGTTATGACCTTCCTAAGTGATCAACTCAGGTTGCAACAAGTGATGAAGACTTGAGGGCGATGAGAGAGAAGAGAAGGGGAATCAACGAGTTGGTAAAGCGTAAGGAATACAGCAGAGTATCTAGGTGTATATATACTACTGGGGTATTCCTACTGGAGAGTCTATAACGGCGGCTGAGTAAGTATGACATAGTAGCTGAGTAAACAATGGATCAATCGCAGGTAGAGAAGTACCGGGTCCATGACAAGCGGGGCGCTGATAGGAATGGGTGGGTATTATAGTACACGATAGCCCCAAGGGAATATAACATTACTCCCTTTTTATGCTCTGTGACCACACAGTTACCCTACAATGAATCGTGCGAGGTCTTTCTTGGTGGGTCCTGCATAGAACTTGTCGTCGACTGTGCTGTGTGTGATGAATAACTTGGCATGATCCGGTCCTCCTGCAAACATGGCTATCTTGATGCCTTTCATGGTGCCCCAGGTGTTGGGTTTGTCAATAAGTAGGGTTGCAAGGATGTGGTCTACGTATTGTTTGTCAAGTTCTCCGTTGTCGAGGAGTGTGGTGAATGTGCTGGGGAACTCCCATTCCCTGACTTCCTTCGGTCCTACACGTTCGGGTGCTGTCAGGAAGGAGAGCATGTTCTCAACTTCCAGGGCGATGGCGGGGATGCGTTTGGTTTCTTCTTTTCTTCTTCGGCTTCTTTTTCTTCCCTATCCGTCTTTCCAGACCTCCTGGCTTTCCTGCTTTCCAGGGGGTATGGGTCTGTACCCATGAGGAGTTGTGCTAGCTTGACCGCTCCTTCCTCTTTGTTGTTTCCATTGTAGTGAACAAGGACTAGTACCTCTGATAGAATGGAGCATAGCGACAGTAGTTTTCCTCCGATGTCTGTGTCGATAAAGTCTTCTAGGTCAACCTGTATGTCCTCTACATGGTCAATGGCTTGATTGTGCCTTCTCTGCCCTCTGGTCGCTGCTTGGATTCATGGTGAAATCGCAGTTAGGACTAGTTGTGCATCCTTCATTGCCGATTTCGCTGCGGATACTGCTTTCTGTATGTTGGAGATGTCGTTGACACAGCTCAGCATCTTGTCGATGGATGCTCCTTTCCTGTGCTCCGTGATCATCTGTGTTAGTATTTCACCAGAGCTCTTGTCCAGCAGTGCACGTTAATCCCGTACTGGACGTTACGAGGCTAGCTAGATCTCCCAACGGATCCAACGCTTCTGGTCCTCTTCACTAGGACCTTGCTGTGGTTGGATAATACAGCGGATAAGAGTGGCAAGAGCGACAAGTCTACCAGACTTGAAGTCACAGCAAAGACGATGTCAAGTACCTTAGACAATCATCGAGAGAAGGAGGGAGAACACCAAGTAGTTCTTGCCTTGTTAGGGCTCGAAGAACTCAACACTAGGAGCGAGAGAAGAACGCTGTCTAGTAGCAACAACGCTAAGATTCGAATTGCGAGACTACCTACTTACAAGCTTGCTATTTATCGTGTATTGTACAAGCTATCGAAAAGGTGGTAGTTCGTAAGAAAGAGAGAGGGAATGGAAGTCCGTATCTAAACATAAGATGGGGAATAGCGGAGGTCCGCAGCTAAACATAGTACAGAAACAGAAAGAGGGAAAAGGAAGGGAAAGGTGGGAGTCCGTGCTCCAAAGAGTCCAAGGTCTCTAAATTTAACTGTTCTCCTATACCAGTGTTATTCGTTCGTTTACTCCAAGTTGAGTTCTTCTTCGTCATGAAACTCCCAGTCTTCCCACTGTGCGTCGACTACCATCATGTCTGTGAGGACGTCGAAGGAATCAAAAATAATATTCATAACAATCTGGGTGACAGACAAGGTAACTTCGTCCATGGTGACGTCTCGGGTGATGGAGTTGTGCGCCTGTGGTTCCTCAGGATTGAGGAGGGAGGTGACAGATTGGCAGTTCTCGGTGGAAGACATGGTTCAAAGTGTGCGGTTGATGATGGGTCTTGACAATTTCTGCCCCCCCTTTATAGGTTTTCCTTGCTCCACAAGGGACTTCTTGTATGACTCTAGTGTCTCCTGTGTGTTTCCTAATGAGGATGCGGGTATCCATGAGTCATGTTCGTCTCCATACCCCTTCCAGTGTACCAGGTATTGTGTTCCTCTGCCCCTTTTGCGTTCTTCTTGGATTTCTTCTACTTCGTATTCTTCTTCTTCTCCAACTAGCACTGGTGGCGGTGGTGGTGGTGTTTCCTGTCCCGTATAGGTCAGTGTCCGGTGTGGCGTTAGCAGCGATTCATTGAAGACATTGTGTATGATCCAGTCTTCAGGTAACTTCAGGCGGTATGCTGACACTCCTATTTGTTCGGTGATTTGGAATGGTCCGTATCGTCGGTTGTTCAGCTTCTCCATGGGTCTGTTGGTTTTGATGTTTGTCCCTTTGAGCCATACCCATTGTCCTATAGATAGGTCGCGTTTCTTGCCTCGTCTGCCATCATGGTTTTGATTTGTTTCATCTCCTTTTGCAGTCAGATGCTCCGATACTTCCTTCCTGATTGCATCTAAGTTCTGGATGAATTCTTCCACCGCTGGTGTTTTGGAGTCTGCGGACAGGTTTCCTTTCCAGGGGTGCCTTCCATAGTTGATGTAGAATGGAGAATGTCCCGTGGTGCTGTGTTGTTTGTCATTATACTGGAATTCGGCAGCTGCTAACCATTCTGCCCAGTCGTTCTGTCGATAGTTCATGTAGCGACATAGGAATGCCTCGATTTCCTGGTTGATGCGTTCTGTTTGTCCATCCGTCTGGGGGTGGTATGCTGTGGACAACCTTCTGTTGACCCCTAGAGCCTTGCATAAGTTCTCCATGAATTTTGCTGCGAACTGTGGTCCCCTGTCGCTGATGATTACGTTTGGGACTCCGTGTAGTTTCCAAATGTGGTCCCTGTATATTTCTGCTAGTCCCTTTGAGCTTAGGGCTGTTGTGGTTGCGATAAGTTGGATTATTTTGGAGAACCTGTCGACTACTACCAGGATTGCGTCTGCTCCTTTGGACATTGGTAGTGGTCCAATCATGTTGACTGTGATTTCAGTCCATGGTCCTTCTGCCAGAGGTATGGGGTGTAACGGAGTTGTCTTCTTGTGGCATAGTACCTTGTTTCTTTGGCAGCTATCATATCCTTCCACAAACTTCTGTACGTCTCTTTTCATTGCGGTCCAGTAGTACAACCTCTTGAGAAGGTCTAACATCCTTTTTTGTCCTGGGTGTCCAATGTCAGGTGGGTTGTGGTGTTCTGCGAGGATCTTTTCTCGAAGGCTTGCATTTGTGGGTATGCATATGTGATCGTCTCGGTATGTTATTCCATCCATTGTAGTCATGCATAGTGGGTCTTCTTTTACCCATTTGTATACTTGTCCGTTGAGTTGTCCTTTCCTTATTTCCGCACACCATTCTTCTTTTGGGGTGACCCTGTAGCTTTCAGTTCGGAAAATTTGTATGGGCGGTGTCGGGTGTTTGTTTTTGGTTCTTCTGATGAATATGTTCTCTTTTAGTACGGTGACCTTGGGTTTGGGTTCTTCGTCTCCTTGTAGTCTCCTGGATAGGATATCCGCTTTGGTATTAGTCTTTCCTGGGATGTGCCTAAGCGTGAAGTCGTAGTCTTGTAATCTGAGGTACCATTGGGCTTGTCGTCCATTGAGTTTTTGGGGTTCCTTGTAGTACTTCAGGTTTTTATGGTCCGTCCAGATTTCAAATGGTTCCTTGGCTTCCAGTAGATATTGCCTCCACCTCTTGAGACCTTCCATAATGGCAAGTAATTCCTTGTCATAGATTTCATAGTTCTTTTCTGCCGGGTTCATGGTTCTTGACATGAACACTATTGGGTGCCATTTGTTGTGTTGGAGTTGGGAGAGTACTCCTCCTACTGCATATTCCAATGCGTTTACTTCCATCCTGAACTGTCCTTTGTCTTGTGGTAGTGTCAGTACTGGTTCTTCCGTTATCCTTTTCTTGAGTTCTTCGAATGCCCGTTGTTGCTCTTTCTCCCACATCCATCCTGCGTTGCCCTTGACCTTGTGTAGTGGTGCTGCGATTGCGCTGAATCCCTTGATGAACCTTTGGTAAAAGTTTGTGAATCCTAGGAACGACTCCACTCCTTTGACGTTTGTTGGGGTTGGCCAGTTTCACACTGCTTCTATTTTCTCCCCCTCCATCTTGACTTTGCCATCTCCCACAATGGCACCTAGGATTGGTATTTCCGTTGCGTCGAACATGCACTTTGTCCTCTTGAAGTATAGGTTGTGCTTCTCTGCTATTTCCAGGAATCTGCATGTCCGTTCAGCCAGTTCCTCCTTTGTCTTTTCCGGTATCACGAAGTTGTCCATGTAGTTGATTAATATGCTCTCCTGTAGTAACTGCCTGAATATGCAGTTCATCATCTGTTGAAATGTCCCTGGGGAGTTGCACATTCTGAAGAACATGACCGTTGGTTCGAAAAGTCCCTTGTTTGTGACAAATGCCGCTTTCCATTCGTGACCTTCTTTTATCCTGATGTTGTTATATCTCCATATGATGTCTAGCTTGTTGAAGTACTTCGCATCCTTCAGTTTGTCGATAACCTCCTCTATCAGGGGTAGTGGTGTCTTGTCCTTGATTGTATGTTGGTTCAACTTCCTGTAGTCCTGACACAACCTCTTGCTGCCGTCCTTCTTGGGTATGAAGAAGCATGGTGTGGCGTATGGGGATTTAGATGGTTTGATGCGTCCTGAGGCGAGGTTCTCCTTCACAAATTCTTGGAGCTCTTCCTTTTCCTTGACTGTCATGGGGTACACCTTGGTGTTCATGTCTTTGGGTACTGTTTCCGTCAGATTGATTTTGTGATCCCATTCACTTGGTGCTGGTAGTTTATCAAAATTCTTCTTGTTGAACAGGTGTGTGAATCGTCGCAGGTAATGTGGTAGATCTTCTGCTTTTGTGGGATCTGTGGTCTTTTCAATGTCATCTTCGGCTTCCTCCATCCTCGTCATTTGATTGTGGGCTTTCCAGTTTCCGTGTTGTATCCTGCATCCTTCCAGGCATCTCGTAAAATTGATCCGTCCGGCCTTCCAATCTATTTCTGGGTTGTGCGCCATGATCCAATCGTGACCCAAAAATAGCTCTGCTGATTGTATGTCCGATATTTGTGCTTCCATATGTTCCATGTGGTTTCCAATTGCCATCTTGAATATGGCTTTCTCTGTGACCAGATTCTGGGTCATTCCGTCTGCGTTGTACACCATCCTTGGGTTTTCCAGTGGTGTTGTAGGTAATTGCAGTTCTTTCGCTGTTTGCCTGCCAATGCATGTGTCTGTGCATCCAGTATCAATGATTGCTTCGACCTTCTTTGTTCCTGTCTTGGTTGTGATTGTTGGTTTGATCAAAAGTTCTCATGCTCCTTTCCTTCTTTGTGGAATGACGTATGATTTAGAAGAAAAGTTAGATACATGGGGTCTCGATTTCGCACTCAATTGGACCCTTCGACAAAACCCTGCTCGGTTCCCTCTTCTTCGTCATTCTCTATTCCCCTGTTCTGGGATTTCTTTGGTGCTCTGCAATTCCTGGCAATGTGGCTGTCCTTTCCACAGTTGAAGCATCCTCCTCTTTTCTTCTTGGGTTTTCTGCATTCCTTTTTTTTTTTTTTTTTT